>JAXIVJ010002197.1:0-115492 GCA_036785665.1 Chirona hameri | reverse complement strand
GCCTGTCCGGCCTAGCTGGTTCTACTCGGTAGTCGGTGGCGGCTAAAATGTCAATTTCATCGATAACAGCGACGAAGAATTTGTTCATGTCATCAGTGTTCAAGTGCACTGGAAGTGATGTCTTTTGATGCTATGACACAGCAGGGTTGCCACTAAGCGCATTTGGAGAACACTCGTAAGGTCACCGCGAGATGTCATTCCGATGCTCTGAATGAATAGAGCGTTTGGAACACGGGTGGAGTTTCCTATTCAAATGGTATTCAAATGGGGCCACTGCCCAACCAACTTTGTGTTTTGCCCCACCAACTTTTGTCAGATTTGGAGGTCATGCGGCATTAAAATGGTAATGTTCACCTCAGCCAAACAAAACAAGCAAGCAAAATTACATTTTGCCATACCATCGGGGGGGGGGGGGGGGTATGACATCGGGGGGGGGGGGGGGATGTCATCGGGGGGGGGGGGGGGGGGGGGCTGTCAGGCCCCCTCTCCCCCGTAGGGCGAAGGTGAACAAATCTCCCGTAGGGCGAGGGTGAAAGGTGTACTATTCACTTTAATGAAATAAAGATAGACACATGAAACCGAAATCACTGTGTTTGTCTTGTCGAGACACTTCCGTAAATGTGCAACATGATCTACCTGGGTTACCGCATAACCTGGGGTGATTTTGACCTGAGGTCAAAATTTGAATTTGGGCTAACCCTATCATTATGGACATAGTTCGAAGTACTTGACGAGGAAAAACAGGATGACGGCAGAATAACTTTCTATCGTTGGCCTATATGTGTATGAGAGACGAAGTTATGTAGTAAACACTTTTTGACAAAAACAATATGTCCTGTGGTGACCTCTGGAACCTATCCTTTCGAACTGATCTAAAAATGAAGTACACCTAAGCAATGACAAATTTAAGAACTTGCCTTTCCTTTTCAGTTTGTTACCCTTCCTAGCTATCGAAGTACCTGAAATATTTGATGGCTTCTGGAGAAAATTGCTAAAAACTAAAACTAAAACATTTTTGGCCTTTGATGACATGGTGTCTGGTGGTGATCTCAATATTGAACTGAACAAAAAATAAAATTATGTCGACATGAAATTACACGAGCTATCTAACGGCATTTTTAGATTAACGCCTAATCATTGAGCCAAGTTCGTGCAGGCGTCCAGAATCCTCCCCTGGCACGACTAAGGTGCGCGATCACCGGCAGGGGGCGGGTTAGAAACTGCTTGATAACAAACTCTCCCTTGTATTTATCCCTTGCTTGCATAGCTCTTCCTATACAATCCGGAAATGTGTTAATTTGAGTTCAATTTAATTTGTTTTGGTAAAGTATGGCATGGTAGGACCCCTTCGATCCGCGTACTGTTCGGCCCCCAATCGTTAAAAAAAATCGACACGGCAGGCGTGAACCTTTGTCGATGTGCATTAGGGCGGTTCATTTTTACAAGAATGCTAAATTTTCTTGGGTGACACACTTTTTCCACGTTATTTCGACTACGCTGAGTCCAATTTGGTATCAACAATTTTGAAAATATAACATATATCTAAGGGTCGCGAAAAATCGCCGAAAATTCCATGTTTTGCAAATTGAATGCCCTAAATGGTATCAACAATTTTGAAATAAAAAATATTGAAGGGGTCGCGAAAAATCGCCGAAAATTCCATGTTTTGCAATGAATGCCCTAAAACCATCTTGCCCATCTTGTCTCTGCGATTATACGAATCCAATTAAAAATTTGCCGTTGTCTGGCATACATGCTTTCCTGTTATTTAGACTATGGTGATTCCAGTGATATACATTTTGTTAAATCAAACAGATATTTAGGAGTCGCAAAAAACGTTAAACATTTCAGCTTTCTCTTTAAATACCCTAAAATCGCCCATTTCGTAACCGCGATTTCACGACACGAATATAATATTTTCGACATAGCACACTTCTTTCTAGTTAATAGGAGTGTGCTGTTTCCAAATATAACAATACATTTTCATTTTTTAAGTGGAAAAATCGCCAAATATTTGACACTTTTCTATAACCATCCCAATATCACTTATTTTGTCCCAGCAATAAATTAGATATATTTAACCCTATTTGTAACAGGGGGAGGGGGCGGATTCCGCCACCCCCTCATGTTTTTCGCAGATATCTCCAGAACGGCAGGAAACAGGCCCATGCAATTTTTGGGACTTTTCATAAAATTGAATACCGCATTTGGAGTTAAATTTGTGAGTTCTTAACCTTAACAGAGGCGGTTCCAGGGCACAGTTTTGGGTGGGTTCGGAGGCGACATTTGGCGATAATACGGAAATGCGATCTTCACGGTTTCTTCCTAACTTCCTCAAGTATGAAGGAGTTACATCGGCTTACGGTGATTGAAACAGGTGCAAATTAGTTGATGTTATTGAAATATCATAAAAATTGCATGGCAGAGGTGGTTTCAGGGGCTTGAAAAGGGGGGTTTCCAGGAAGTATTCAATGCTTGGCGGGAAGCCAATAGAGCGATGTAAGGGACATTTATAGCTATCAAGATGTAAAAGATAGCTTCTGCTTCCATTATTTGCATAATTTATTACATATAGAGTTTCAGGGGCGTGTTCAGGCACATGAAAAGGGGGGTGACTGACATGGTGATGACGATATGCCAGCGATAACGGCGCAATAGACGTTTAGCTTATAATGATATATGCACATATGAGGCCAGAAAAGGGAATAAAGTCATTTTTTTGCAGAGGCGCGCTCAGGAATGGAAAAAAGGGGTCATATTATTGCAAGGAAACTAAGAGGCATGGGCGTACAATGACATAACATACTGCAGTTTTCGGATGAAACACGCACCACAGGCTACTCTACGAACGGTTATAAGATAATAGGCGAGTCCAGGTAGGGTAAAAAGGGGGGTAAGCAATGTTAATTGAAGTTTTAAGTGAAATAGTCACTGTTGACTAGTTAGTATCATAATAGCGGATAATATACTTATCAAAAGGTCTTACGCCGCTCCAGTTTGGATCCTGGATACGCTTATGATGAAGTACAACATGCAAAAAGGAACTATCTACGATCAGTAACATATTTATAGTGCTGGGTAGCAACTTGTCTGCGGTTAATATTTTTCCAATTTGGCCTCCCTTTTTCACTAACCTGGTACCGCCTATGGCAAAAAAATATGATTTATAACTGTTTTGTCTAATGTCACAATCACATACCATTTCATTTATCAAAAAAAACAACATTAAAAAATGGTTTTATTACGCATTTACTTCACCCCCATATTGAGAGACCTGCACACGCCTATGATTTTTGAATTTTCAAACGTCACAGTTATATATCAATTTCCGATTCAATCTCTATCGGTTCCTTTTAGTTGTGTTAAAATCGGTCGATAAACATGAAAGCTATGTTGGATCAAAAATACCACTAAAATTTGTCGTTTTTGCCCCCCTGTTGCCCCCCTATCCAAAATTTCGATTTTTGTATTACTTAGAAATGTAGATCGTATTGAGGGGAACCAAACACCGTTTCATTTTTGAAAATCGGACGGGTAGATCTCGAGATCTCCGGGGGGGCGGAATCCGCCCCCCCCCCCTCCCTGTTACAAATAGGGGTAGCCAGGAGCCTGTTACAAATAGGGTTAAACAGATACAACACAATCTGCATATATTTTCCTTTCATTTAATCAGTTGCATTGCTATTTTCTTTTGTATAGGTAAGCTTAGTTTTTTGGGACTCCATCACTATGCGCGACGCATAACCCTTACCGACACAAGTGGCTTTCTAAAGAGTTTGTTGCATCAAGACAAAGGAAATTGTAACATATGAGTGAAACATTTGTCGTAGTGGCATTGCATGTTTCAACACATTGCCTTTTGACAAAAAAAATCCTCTCAAAATGACTTCGAATTGAGGTGATGCACACGTCACACCTACGCTTACAGGCCCGCATTAGGGTTGACCTGTTGACCGTGGGAACCTGCTTGCGATGGTCCACCTCATAGGTAGTGTATGGAGTACTCAGGGTGTAGCTTCTCCAGAAAAGTTTAGGGGGAGGGCTGAGCTGGGCAAAAATCGCTTAAAGTACCATCAAAATTCACAAAAATACAGATTTCTCCCCGGATTTGCCCCACTTCCTCGTCCAAGGTGGGGGGGGGGGGGGCTGGATAATGGACAATGGACAATGGACAATGGACATCCCCGCAGGGCGAAGCTGCGAGGAGGGCCCAAGCCATGACGGTGTCACCACTCCCGGGTTGCGACACGAGGTCTACCACTTGCCTTGTGGCCAGTGACGACCAGACCCGTGTTGACTTGGGCGGGACAGAGGAAGGAGGACCAGTTACGGGGAGGATAAAAAGGGACTTTTGTAAAAATATACGTATAACACTTACTTTCTACATTATGTACTGTAGTACTACCCAGACGGGGGTCGAAGTTTAGTTCCTACTAGATCTGGCAAGACGCCTGTGACGTATGTAAGAGGGCGCCCGAGGGCATGCTTTTGTTAAAGCAATGGGAAATGGAGCGTTTTCTAAATCGAATTTAAAACACTTTTTAAAAGTGTTTAAAATTATTTTGGAATTATGGGAAAATTTGGTTAAAAAACATATTTTCCCATAATGTGCTCATTCCCATGTTTTTCACTGTTTTCTTTAGCCGTATCCAGGGTCAAAATGTATAAGGTTCGTCAGAAATTCCAACAGTTAGTCGTTCATCTACAGTATGTAACGTACATAATAATGATGGTTTCGGTATATTTTCATCAGATTATGAACTCTATTATTATTAGCCTCTCGTTACTTGGAGAGGCAGCTACGGATTTTTGAAACTCTACAGACTTATTAACCCCACCCACTAAGGTTTTCGAGGAAAGAACAGCGGTGCAGTCGGCGCTGCGCGACACCGTTTTTGCCACAGGTGTTTGGGTATCAATCATCGTTTATTCGTATGTCATCCGCAAAGCACGGCTTTTCATGACAAGTGTCATTTTACATTGTATCACAGTTACACTATTAAAATAACTCCACATACAAAATTGTCGACGACACAAAAGCGTTACAAGCACAAGACAGTCGTTTATCGCAGAGTTAGCGATCTGCTGTCAGCCACTCCCTCATCCACGTACGAAACACCGTCAATGCTCCAGCGTCTCGCACTTCGCCCAGCGCCTCGTTCCATTTGGCCGTTGACCGGAATCTGAACGATCGACGGGCGTGCTCGGTACGGACTCGAGGCATGTGCAGCAGCCCCGCTGCAGAACCTCGGGTTTCTCTGGCTGACACATTCTCGCGGTACTACAGCAAATCTCTCAGACAGATCGGTGCATTATTATCATACAGCAGACGATGTACCACCACCAGGTCTCGCTCGGCAACAAGTTCGTCCACTTTCGGCCATTTCAATCCACCGCATCATAGGCATCATACGTGCCTGACGAAGGCAGCATTGAACAATTCTTGCGCTGTGCTTAATTTTGTATTTGTATGCGTTTACGTTGTGTCGTCTTGCAGCCTGCCCAGACCGTCGCACAATACAAAATATGCGAAAAAACAATGATTCAATGATAAACTTTTTTACTTCTTTTGGCATTAGGAGCGAAAATTTTGACAGACCGAACAGCGTTGCGTACCATCGTTGCGTCATGATAGAAACATGTTTTTCGAAAGTAAGATTACTGTCCAAAACGACACCTAGAATTTTCGCACTACCAGATGGGTGAAGCGGTGCATTGCCAAAACGTACTTCGAAATTGTGTCCAAACATCCTTTGTCGAGAAGAAATGAAAACAAGGTCAAATTTGGTTAGGCTAATTTTAAAGGAAATAGTTCACCTTCAACATTAGTTTTAAACTGAGATAGCAGTTTTGTAGCCCGTGTTGGGAAACCCCTATCTGTAAGTTGTATTGACTGAAAAGACTCTCCAGACGAATATATTTGAGTTTTTGGCGATGGAATGCGGTGCTGGCGAAATAATGTTGTACTGGTTCTAGCCCGGGCAGAGGCTATACCATCAGCCAATCAGCTTGCAGCTGGTGCTAGTAAGCAAATCGCCGGCCGCCGGTTGGCATATCTCCAATGCGAGTCTATCTTTACGCGACTACTTTCGAATCTGATTGGCTGAACCATTTTTAGCATTCGCGTGACGTCAGGACTCTGGCTCAGAGAGTATGCATATAGTTTTGATAAACAATACAAATTTACGGCCTTCTGTCCTGAATCGGCGCGATATAAGGCCATTTTTGACAATATCAAAAGAAATTGTATTAAACAATGTAATCAAATCGTGTTGGGTAAAAAATTTCCAAGGTGGACTTTTTACTTTAAGAGTGCTTTCAACAAGCCATCGCTGCGCTTTGCTCAGCGTTGACTCGATGTATCGTTGTAGCTCTCACTGTTGGTTGGGGAGGCCACTGTAGATAAATTGCACGTCATCAGCGTATAACACCGTCTTGGTGTCACATAAAAACGATGTCAAGTCATTGGTAAAAAGTAAATATAACACTGGTCCCAGAATTGAGCCTTGGACCACGCCGCAAGTGATGGGGACGGACGTGGAGCCTCCGCGATGTGCGCAATTTTTCACATTGTGTGCAATCATCCACATTGTGTGCAATTTCTTACCTCGGGTCATTCTCAGGTCAGGTCACGTGATTCCACCTCCAAAACGTTTGCTGTCGTGCCACAGCCACAGTTTTAGGCTGAGCGATTTCCATATTACAGGATTTAACTAGGCCATAAGAACCTACAATTCGTTTATCTCAGATATTGTATATCGGTGACCTAATGTCAGGTAAAACACGTGACTTCCCCAATAAAAGTCAATGGCAAAAATTGCAAATGCTTCTTATTCAAGTGATACACATTATATCAGACCAAATCTTTCAAAATCATGTTATTATAGGTCATTATTGATGACCCAAGCACAATTTTAATCAGGGAGCCCCTCAAAGTTATCTGAGGTCATCCGAGGTCACCAACAAGTTTTGCCAACAACTTTCGATTAAATACAGACAAAGACGCTACACGGCCACCATTGTGTTTATCTCGTCGAGGCGCTTCAAAAAAATGCGCCGTACCACCCACCGGGGCCGCCATATGACCCTCGGATGACCTCGGATGACACTGCTGAACTGAATAAAAATATTATTTTGACTTCAACCAATTGCAAAAATAATATGATTCGAAGCCCTTTGAGGAGATACCCACGATAACGTTAAAGTTATTGTTCTATCGTGCTTGGTTAAGACGTTATTAACTAAAAACTTGTTTGCCAAAACAGTCTGTATGACCTTTTATAGCCTCTGGATTCAGGAGCCTAAACTCCGAGACCTCACCTGAGCTAAAATTTGAGAACACCAATGGCAGTAGCATTTTTAAAGAGCTTTCGGTTGCCTTTTACGTTTTTTGTTGTTGTTGTCTTACCTATAACAGTTCCCGAGATACTTTGGGGTTTCAGGGGCAAAATCCTAAAATTGTCAAATTTGACCTTTGATGATCTCTGCGGACCTCAATATTCACCTGAGACAAAAAATGACTGAAAAGGTTTCGACATTATTTTTTCACGAGTTATCGAACAGTATTTTTCATTCCGTTTTTCCCTATAAGAGCCGAGTTAGAAGGGGGCGTTCGGACGCCCCCGGCTTGGCGTGGGTTTATAGTGTAGATGATGCACCAATCCCACTCGAACATCTCACTCCGTTTCACGTCCTTTTAAGATCCGTTTGCGACATCCAAAATATTATTCGAATCAGAGTGGCAAAATATGCCATAGCATTCTAGCTTGTTCAGTAACATATTACGGTTCCTGCAATCAAAGACAGTGAACAGGTCCATCGGGCAGACTCGTGACCGCGGCCTTCGTCCATGTTGCGACTGAAGTCACTGACTACGTCCAGCAGAGTGTCTATGATGGAATGATATTGGCGATGAGTATACACGTAGGTATTGCGATCCCGCCAAGATGTGGAAAGACGCCATTTAGTTCAGGACTTCGATGACTGCCACCTTCTCTCTCAGTCTGCACGGACATTCCTCTGAAAAGATAAACTGGCCTTTAATAACTTCTTGAACTGTATAACTGATATAACATGACATCTTAATGACTTTTGGAGATGCTTTTAATTAGATTCTGCAGAATCTTGATTCTTGATGAAAGATTGAAAGAAATATGAAAGATTCTTGCCCAAGGACAATGCTAAAATAGGCAATGCTAACATGAATATCATAGTAAGCTGGCGGTGAAATAAAAATAGAACAATTTATTTTGCAGGAGATGAGCAACAACATTTCACGTGCTGCGCAATATTCCACACTGTATATTGGAAGAAAGACACTGTTCACTACTATGCTCTACTCAAAATTCATCACGGAATTCAAAATGAAGTGAAGAACTATATATATATATATATATATATATATATATATATATATATATATATATATATATATATATATATATATATATATATATATATATATATATATATATATATATATATATATATATATATATATATATATATATATATATATATATATATATATATATATATATATATATAATATATATATATATATATATATATATATATATATATATATATATATATATATATATATATATATATATATATATATATATATATATATATATATATAACATATATTATATATAGCAACTTTGTATATTGAATGTAGCAAGGAATAGCTAAAAGCCAAAAGCGGGCAATATAAATTGTTATTGTTATTTGTCCCTGGCGCGCGCAGAATTGTACAATCTGGCAAAAGTAGTCGTGAGAAAAACATTATATCCTACGACTAAAAATCCTGTACTATAATTTATCTATTCTTCTTTATAACTAAAAAACAGTGATAATGTGAAAACAAAATAGTTTGTTGCTGTCATAATTCCCAGTTTGAGTGGCATTGTGACGGGAATTACCACTGTATGGATAAGTTACCACAATGTTAGTGCCCTCCGTCCAACCTGTTGTTATAGGGCCTAGGTGCTACCTTCTCCTGAGCTTTAGGCAGTAAAAATACCTCACAAATTGAAGGTTGTTATATACGTTATATAGTAAATTTCCCGTATGTTATATATATATATATATATATATATATATATATATATATATATATATATATATATATATATATATATATATATATATATATATATATATATATATAATATATATATATATATATATATATATATATATATATATATATAATATATATATATATATATATATATATATATATATATATATATATAATATATATTATATATATATATATATATATATATATATATTATATATAACATATATTATATATAGCAACTTTGTATATTGAATGTAGCAAGGAATAGCTAAAAGCCAAAAGCGGGCAATATAAATTGTTATTGTTATTTGTCCCTGGCGCGCCAGAATTGTACAATCTGGCAAAAGTAGTCGTGAGAAAAACATTATATCCTACGACTAAAAATCCTGTACTATAATTTATCTATTCTTCTTTATAACTAAAAAACAGTGATAATGTGAAAACAAAATAGTTTGTTGCTGTCATAATTCCCAGTTTGAGTGGCATTGTGACGGGAATTACCACTGTATGGATAAGTTACCACAATGTTAGTGCCTCCGTCCAACCTGTTGTTATAGGGCCTAGGTGCTACCTTCTCCTGAGCTTAGGCAGTAAAATACCTCACAAATGAAGGTATGTTATATACGTATATAGTAAATTTCCCGTATGTTATATACGGGAAATTTATTGAGGGAACATAATATTGTTGACCTCAGGGTCACCGATGACGTCACAGGTGAGGTCAAGTACAAATGTTTGAGCGTGTCAAAAGGTCTCGATGGATGGAATTGTCGCGCAAAATTGGCGATATTAAACGCATAAGCTGTCGATAAATCGGTAATGATTCGTGTGTCTGACACTTCTAAGTACCTTCTAAGCTGTTTATGACCTTGTGTCAGATCAAGGTCTCAGAGGTCACGAGGTCAAACTGCAGATTTCGGTCATTAGAAGTTGTAACACATGTTTATGGTTTTTTCTCGTCTAGAACGAGTAAAATGACTTATGAACATTGTTTGTTCCATATAAATAGAAGTACAAAAGCAAAAATGGAAATGCGTTTTTTATGCATAGTAATGCTGTGAGAGGTGGTCGTATTTTTGTCATTTAAAGTCATAACTCAGTCATTTTTGAAGATATCGACTTCCAATTTGGTACACATATTCACCGCACACGTTTCAATCACATATATTCCAGTTTTTGGATAATTCTGTTTTTTTCTTCAAATTTTTCTAAAAACAAAACAAAATGTATTTGGATTTCTCAAAATTTTGGAAATAAAAAACCTCCAAAATCCGATATATCAGTTTGATAGCCCGATCTATTGTCAGTAATGTGATTTAAGACAATTGCGTTTATCTCAAACATCGTACCTTTGACAGCGTTTCCCGCAAACCATTATTTTGCAACCCAAACCGAAGAACATGACGTCACTCTGACGTTATTCCTGGTTGACCTATCATAACCTCATATTTTTCCTTTTGCCAACATGTGTAACATTGATGTGAGAGAAGGTACTGCAAGATTGGTGACAATACCGGTGTTACTTTAGGAGTTATTGCAAAATAACCGGAGGGGGGGGGGGGGCAAAAAAACAGCCCCCAGTAACTCGCAGGTTAACAGCGAATCTCAAGCAAAGCTGCGCATTGTATCGCAGTATATCACACTGTTCCTATACACTGCTGCATTGCTTTCTTCTCCTGTGACATGAGATCCGTCGTCTTTCATGAGTTAAGCCAGTACTCCAGTACTCCCAGGGTGTAGGATCCTATTCAGTTGAGCCTCCCCCCTTCCAACTGGCTTCCTCCCCTCCCCCACTTGGACGAGGGAAGTGGGTCAAATCCCGGGAGAAATGTTTTTCTTTCTTCAATTTAGATGGTACTTATAGCGAATTTTCCCAGCTCAGCTCCACCCCCACAGCTTTTTTGGAGAAGCTACACCCCTGAGTACCTATGAGGTGGCGGACGAAGAGGTGGCATTAACAGCACTAGCCGAACTGAACAAGCATCTTTGGTAGCTGCAAACTTATACACTAGTGCTGGCTCTTTGCAGCGATATCCTTACTGAAGGTGGGTTATCACCATCGCAAGCAGATGCCCACAGTCAAGAAGTCAACCATAATGGGCATGCAAGCGTATGTATGACGTGTGCATCACTTCAATTCGAAGTCATTTTAGGAGGGAAGTTTTTGTCAAAAGGATAGGTGTTGGAAAAGGATATGCCATGACGACTTATGTTTTACTCATAAGTTACAATTTCCTTTGTCTTAATGCGAAAAACTCTTTAGAAAGCCAGTTGTGTCGGTAAGAGTTATGCGTCGTGGCATAGTGATGAGTCCCAAAGAACTAAACATACAAGAGAAAATAGCCAATGCAACTTATTAAATAAAAAGAATACATGAAGATTATGTTGTATTGTTTAAATATGTCTAATTTACATTTCCAGACGAACCAAAACAGCGCAGGCATGTATTAGCGCCCGTGACAAAATAAGTGATATTGGGATGGTTATATAAAGTGTCAAATTATTTGGCACTTTTTCCACAGCTAAATATTTCTGTATTATTATTACAAATGTATTGCTATATTTGGAAGAAGCACAATCTTATTAACTAGGTAGAATGTGCCATCTCGAAAATATTATATTCGTGTCGTGAAACCGCAGTACGAAATGAGCGATTTTGGGGTATTTAAAGAAAAAGCTGAAATGTTTAACGTTTTTTTAGACCCTAAATATCTTCCGATTAATATATATATATATATATATATATATATATATATATATATTATATATATATATATATTATATATATATATATATTATAATATATATATATATATATATATATATATATATATATATTATATATATATATATATATATATTATATATATATATATATATATATATATTATATATATATATATATATATATATATATATATATATATATATATATATATATATATATATATATATATATATATATATATATATATATATATATATATATATATATATATATATATATATATATATATATATATATATATATATATATATATATTATATATATAGATATATATATATATATATATATATATATATATATATATATATATATATATATATATATATATATATATATATATATATATATATATATATAATATATATATATATATATATATATATATATATATATATATATATATAATATATATATATATATAATATATATATATATATATATATATATATATATATATATATATATCTATATATATAATATATATATATATATATATATATATATATATATATATATATATATATATATATATATATATATATATATATATATATATATATATATATATATATATATATATATATATTATAATATATATATATATATATATATATATATATATATATATATATATATATATATATATATATATATATATATATATAGTATATATATATATATATATATATATATATATATATATATATATATATATATATATAATATATATATATATATATATATATATATATATATATATATATATATATATATATCACTAGAATCACCAGTTCTAAATAACAGGAAAACATGGAATTTTCGGCGATTTTTCTCGACCCCTAAATATGTTTTATTTCAAAAATTGTTGATACCATTGGACTCAGCGTAGTCGAAATAACGGGGAAAAAGTGTGCTACCAAGAAAATTTAAAATTTGTGTAAAATGAACCGCCCTTCCTTCAAACCAATTCCAGCTGTCACTTAGACTCAGTTTGTTAAAGCCCCATTTATTTTCCTTGGCTCTAGTGAAGGGGAAATAACAATCTAAAAGCAATTAGTTTTTTCTTCTGAAGCCTTGGATGGTGAAAAAAATGTGCAAGTTTATATTTCACATTTTTAATCAGCTTTATTATTTTATTATTATAATAGCCGTTTTCACGAAGGATTATTGCGCTGAAAAGATTCTGAAAGATTCTAAAAGTTTTGCAAAACTACTCAACTCAACTTACATGCGATTTTTGCCTAAAAATCTCCTACATAATTCTGTAATATGTTGGTAAGAATATAATATGCTGACAAAATTACGGTTTGGTGGTAATAAACAAGATAAGTATTAATAGAATCTTCCTGAAACTTTTTCAGAAAGATTCAATCAATACTTATAACCACCAAACCGCAATTTTGTGAACATATTTTATTCTTACCAACATATTATAAAATTATGAGGGACATTTTCTAGCCACAAATCGCATGGAAAAGTTGTGTAGTTTTTCAAAACTTTCAGAATCTTTCAGAAACTTTTCAGCGCAGTAATCCTTCGTGAAAACGGCAACTATTTCATTTTTAGTTTGCACTTATGTTTTAGTCATTATCACACTAAAATATTGTATCAGTATAAGTACGCTTAACCATATGCCTGAGCAGCATTTTATCGAACTTCCCCCCCCCCCCACCCCCCAATACGTGATAATTCCTTAGTCGAGGCCCTGGGTCATATCGGAACTGTTCAACTATCAGGTGGCGACACAGCGGTCACGTGACCGGTGGGAGGCGCCGACCCGAGGGTCACGTGACGTGCCGCTCAGTAGTTTACGATGGCTCCATATAATAGTATCGGCGAACGGTACGGAGCATCAGTGGCTCACAGCATCGCCCGCGATAGACACATATAGAGCAGGGACCGCAGCGCCGTCATGAAGGGATTTATTGTGTTCAGCGGTGAGTGGCCGGTACAGAGACGGGCTTTCATGTATATCTAGCCAAAAAACAGGCATATGATGCATGTCATTTTGTTAAATTGTACACAAAAAAATCAACGTTCAAATTAATTCAGAAGTATGAAGTGTAAGATATAAAATTTCACATTTTAACATCACATTTTGCCTTCTGGCCGATGCAAAACTGAAGCATTATGTCCAAAATATAAACGGCTGAAACCAGCTGTCTTGGGGTAAATCATAGAAAATCCAACAACATTTCAAAAACTCATCAGATTTCTCTTCCTTTGGTATTAACTTTTGGTACAAAGCAAATTTTTCATTTGTAAAAGTTGCTTAGACTTTCTTTCCTTTTGGCAAATGTCCATTTCAACCGATTTCAGTTGCTTGAGGGCATAACCCCGATGTTTTTCGGATCCACATTGGGACCTCTGTTTGAAAACTAAGTTTTTACATTTCGTTTTCGATTCCACAAAGCAGGCGGTAAACTCGGGAAAGTTTCTCGTCACTGTTGTTCATTTTGATTTAATATTTTGTTTTCACGCTGTCTCTTTTCCGATGCATGTCAATCAAAGCACTCGTACGCCGGCAGGTCATAATGTTTATTAATGTCGCTGTTATCGGTGTCTTCAGAGGTCACAATCGCGCTAGATTAACCATTTAAGCGTCTACACGCTTACTTAGTAAGGCTCAAAGGCCCAGCTACCCTCGCCGTGTGCCGTATGTTGTATAAAGCGCCGTCCCAAGTTAACCCCGCCGTGTGTCCGTCTGTTGTTGTATATAGCGCTGGCCGCCCTGGCCGTGGCCACAGGACGGCTACAGCAGCTACGGCGCTCCGCCTACCGCAGAGCCCGCTACGACTACAGGGAGCCGACCGACCCGTTCGGCCGCCGGCAACAACCCCGGAGGAGCGGTGGTCAAGGTGAGACATGTGACCCGTGACCTGACGGACAGCCGCGTGACGTCACGGGTCACCGGGCGGCTGTTGTGAAGACACGTCAGGGGCAGGGGCGGTTATAGCCGTATTTTTGGGGAGGGGGGAAATCCAGTGGCATATTTCCAAAAGTGTTTGACCGGGGGATAGAGCGCGTCGTCAACCCGTCAGCATCTGTACGTCCAGACGTTGTTTTTTTTTTGGGGGGGGGGGGGGGGGGGGGGTGTGTGTGTGGAGAATCATGGTTTCAGGACCTTGGGGGGGGGGGGGGGGGAGGGGGGGGGGGGGCTCGCCCTAGGCCCCTGGATCCTTCCCTAGTTAGAGGTCACCCGGCCTGTAGCGGGGAGGCTAGGGTTATCTCTGAATGGGATGAGAACATCCCGAGGTGGTTGCGCAACCGCTCTCCGAATCTGTCTTCGTAATAGCTTATTTGCCCTTTGTGCGCCTAATCATCGATGACTCATGGCTCGTCTTCATGTGGTGTCATTCAACCTTGCAGCGAAATCTATCAAATGTGGAGATCATTTGATAGTGTTATCATGGCGATAAGATATTTGTCGTATGTATATGAAAGAGTTCACTTCAAGTCAGAGTCGGTTATAAATTGATCGAAACGTTGTGTCAGCTTCATGGTCGTGATCGCCATGTGGAGAACGTCCGCACATTACACCGCACTTTTTTGGGACAGGGAATCCTCTTCCCCATCACCAAGTGTACTGTTGTAAACATCGATGTTTAACAGTATTGTTTACGCTCCATTTAGATTCATGTTCGACCCCTTTCAGTTTTCACCATCCAATACTCTAGAAAAAAAATGAATTGTTTTAGGCTGTTATTTCCACTCACTACAGCCAAGGAAAATCAATGGAGCTTTAACAAAATGAGGACAAGTGACAGCTGGAATTGGCTTGAAGGAATGTTGAGCATTCCTTCCAATTAATCAAGCTGAATACTCTGCCCTTTCGTTTCCCGCGACCCACGCAGACTTCTTCGGCACAGTACCAGTGTTATGCAAACCTAAGTCCGCCACTGCTGGTGGTGACCACTTGGCTTCCCTGGATCTCGCCCCCCCCCCCCATTTCAAAGGTGTGGCGGAGCCATGCAGTTGACTCATATCCAACAGCCCCTTTCTAACATTCCAATGGTGCTTTTCTATTTCCCACTCATCTCCAAATGCCGCCCGTCCTCACCTTTGACCTCTCCTGTGACCTCCTGTGACATGACCTCCTGTGACCTCCTGTTTTTGCCACAGCCGGAAGCTGAGGAGGACCACCACCATGGCTCGTCGGACCCCCTGCAGTGGCTGCGGGACGCCGTGCCCGGAGAGCCCGGCGTCAGCTACCCGATCTACGCCACCATCCCGGCCCAGCGGCTTCACCTGCGAGGGACGCATCGCCGGTCAGTGCGAGTTACCGTCAGGCAACACTCCCATCCATCGGAGTAGTTGTGAGACCACTTTGTTGTTACATTTTCAATGCATTTTCACGAGCAATGGAAGCTCATGCATTGCATGCATTTTCCTGTTTGGGTGTCTCACGCATGAAAGATCACCCACAAGTCATCTGAAGTGTTCAGCTAGGCGCTTTGTTGTGTCAGTCTCTCGCGTTGTAGCGTGTCACTCTAACCGCGCCTGTCCTGTCTGTGTTCCGCAGGTTACTACGCTGACGTGGAGGCTGGCTGCCAGCCGTTCCACGTGTGCAGCCCCGTGCCGAACGGCGAGACGATGAAGCTTTCCTTCCTCTGTTCCAACGGCACCATCTTCAACCAGGAGGGCTTCACGTGCCAGTGGTGGAACGAAGTCAACTGCAACAGCGCTGAGCAGTTCTACTCCAAGAACGAAGAGATCGGCGTGGTGCCCGAGTCAGCGGCGAGAAACAACGTCGGCAGTGTGGTGGACGGCCCGGCCACCGAGAAGCCCCTGTACCAGGCCCCGCAGACCACCCGCCTTCCCCAGTACCAGGCCCTCCAGACCACCCGCCGTCCCCAGTACCAGGCCCCGCAGACCAGCCGCCGTCCCCAGTACCAGGCCCCGCAGACCAGCCGCCGTCCCCAGTACCAGGCCCCGCAGACCACCCGCCGTCCCCAGTACCAGGCCCCGCAGACCACTCGCCGTCCCCAGTACCAGGCCCCGCAGACTAGCCGCCCCCGCCCCCAGCCTCAGCCCAGCCGCCCCCGCCCCCGTCCGCAGACGCGGCCGGTGCGCCCCGTGCCGAACCAGTACATCCTCCCGACCACCACCACGACCGTGCGCCGCCGCCGGGTCTCTACAACCCGCCCCGCAACTAGACGCCCACGGCCGCATCTGCACCACCAGCAGAGAGTGTCGACAGTGCCACCTGCCGTATTTATCATCAAACTGACGTATTTATCGGAGCATCTGTGAGAGCGAGTGAGTGAAGTCCGGAGCAGTGAAGGTCCCTGGACAGCGACAGACGCTGCGGAGGAGTGTGGCGACCACTTCTGGCTCTGTGGAATCTGCCCTAGGTGATGCTGAAATCAGGGAATGATATGTCTTTCTTCTTGTGTGTAGTGCTCGTTTAGACTTGTCTAGTCATAAGCATCGAACGGTATCGCTTATGCCTGGACTTGTAGGTGTTCATCTGTGTGACATTTCATGTGCCCGAACTGAACAAATACATACATATAAAGCATATAATCAAACGCCTTTTGGTATTGATGCTAGCAGGTAAGACCCAATAAATCAACTTTACTACAACTTGACTAGTTCCTGTTTGTCTGTCGTTCCGCAATGATCTCCCACACGTTCTGGGAGGCGCATTTTATGGGACTCAAATATTTTTTCCTCTATACTTCGAGAGTTGCGATTGTTCCCGACGAAGCTAAACCAGGCGGCCCTTTCAATCTCCCGACAAAGGTGAATGGGTTAACGGGTCAACGATACTCAACTATTTACCAGTCTTTGGAACGGGTCACATGCCACGGATTTTGGTCACTTTGAAATCACATCAGCGATCCGTTGATCTTTCTTTAACGAAATGACCATAAATCATTAAACATCACAAACTGTTTTATACTGCTGTTTTGCCTTTTTGCTGGTCAAGAAGTCAATCCTGCAAAGCACCAAAGCTTCCATCGAAACTAAAGAAGCCGTTACCCTGGGTATGAGAGAGGGCTGAAGTTAAACCGAGCCGCGCCGGGAGAGGGGGGGGGGGGGGGGGGGGGGGTGGGTGGGGCGTTTAGACGCCCCCCTAAGGTTTTTCAAGGATAGCGAAGAAACAGCGGTGCGCAGTGCCGCTGTTTTCAGCACAGCTGTTGGAAAATCAATTACCCACATATTGTAACAAAAATTGACTTCGGGTCAGCTCAGGTCAGGTCATTAAGTTAGGTCACGTGACCCCACCTCCAAAAATGTTACGGTCGTACCACAGTCACAGTATGCGGCCGATTGATTCGTACTTGCAGGATTTCATAAGGGCAGTGCTACCTACAAATCGTTCATCTCATATTTTTTATATCTGTGACCTAAGGTCGAGTCAATTTCGTGACCTCCCCATTATAAGCCAAAGGGGAAATATTAAATGCTTCCTATTCTGAAGATACGAATTACATCAGCCCAATTACATCAGGATCATGTTAGCATAGGCCATTGATGAAGTTCCAATTGCAATTTGTGTTCAGTGACCCCTACAGGGTCAGATGAGGTCACCCGAGGTCACCAACACTTTGCCCTGTTGACCTATGAGTTGTTTCTAAAGGTCATGTCAGGCGCAACTGGCGTCACGTATTATCGATGCGTGTAGCTTGCGCAGTTTCCGAGTGTTTGTTGTTCAGGATCATATGCACAGGTGTAACCAAGTTACATTTATGGTTACCACGGAGATCGTGTTCGTGACCTCCGATGACCTGAGATGACTTGTTTGTCCTTTGGCAGTTTCTATGACATTTTGCGACGCTGATTTCGAATTTGGCATCCATTTCACATAATTATATGTTCCATTGGGGTCATGCTCTTTCACATGTCAACCGAGATCACTGACCTCCATAGGCGTAGGAACAGAGGGGGGGGGGGCAGCCGCGTCCCAACAATTTTGATTTTAAACATTACGCCTATGGGCGTTGCATGGAAAGAATAGACTTCAGAATGCTTCCGTCCCCGCAACTTGAACATAGTTCCTGCACCCCTGCCGACATCCGATGACCTGAGATGACCTTTTTGGATTCTGGTAGATTTTAGGACATTTTATGACGCTGATGTCAAAACTTGGCACCCATTTTGCATAATTATATGTTCATTCACAATTTTAGCTCGATTATAATTTGATTTCTACACATGCACGATTTGGATGACATCCGGGTCATTGACATGTCCTCACAGGCCACCTAATTACAGAGAACCTTAAAATCGGATATCATCGGCTTCCTCTCATCACAAGCAACACGCTCGTTTTTGTAATTGAAGCTCTAGCTCAAGTACGGGCGAAACGCCAGGGGCGCCCCCCCCCCCCCCCCTCCACCCCCCTTCTGCACGGTCATGTAGGTATCGGACGCTGCACGGGCGAGGGTTAAATGGCTACTACAATGGATGCTGCCAGTTCAGACAGGTACAGGGACCTACAGTTGCTATGGTACACACTAAGGTCCGGCTTATTTTCTCCTCTAGCGTATGTTTGACGGTGAATTAAGAAACGACCATATATGCATTCAAACCGCATTACTGAGAGCTTCGAATTGATATATTGACGCATTGGCTCATCTTGTCCATTGTCTGCTTTTATGGAAAAATCCGTTTTTAGCGCTTTGCGGTGGTAAAAACCGATTTTTCCATAAAAGCAACCAATGGATAAGATGAGCCAATGCGTCAATATATCAATTCGAAGCTCTCAGTAATGCGGTTTGAATGCATATATGGTCGCTTCTTAATTCACCGTCAAACATACGCTAGAGGAGAAAGAATCCGGACCTTAGTAGCCGTTTTCACGATGGTTATTGTATTGCATTGGTACCATCCGTAAAGTACCACATTCCTGAAGTACCTAAGTGTGTACCATAGCAACTGCGGGTCCCTGCACCTTATACCTATCGGCTATCACTAGGCAAGGTTGCATTGGTTTGCAATCCTTACCTTCTTCTTGAAAAGGACGCGACGTCCATGATTCCTTGATCAGTCCAGTACCGGCAAGCTTTGACGACTACCAATTTGAATTGTAATTATATGATATGACAGTGTGTACAGTGTCTGTGTACACTACAAACGTAGTGCCTCCCGCACTTATGTCGCATTTTAGTGCTACGGGTATAGAACATGTTCGGGATGAAGTTTCCTTCGTTTTCCTTTCGGAGCAGCGGTGTGTCGAAGAGAAAACGAAGGAAGTTTAATCCGTAACGGACTGAGCCCATTTCCACGTGGTATTTGTCATATTCCAATCTTGATTTTAATAGTAATTACATAATAACTGGAATCAGCTTACGCCATAACAGGTGTGTGTGTGTGGGGGTGGGGGTGGGGGTCGACCGCCATAAAAAGTGAGGGTCGACCCCCCCCCCTGATTTTAAAAAGTGTGTGTGGGGGTCGCCACCCCCCCCCCCCCCCACCCCACCGACCCCCCCCCCCCCCCCACCCCACACGTCGGCGACGCCCCTGCGTTCTAGGAACATAGACTACCCAATAGTTGATTCCTTCATCACATCACACGACGAAACCGGGGTAATATCGGCGAAGCAATGTTTATCTCCTTCGTGAAGTTTTTAGTTGTTTGTCTTAAATTTCGATCATGCTGCATTGATTTGGAAGTGTAGGTCCCATTTATATACTTTGAGGTGGCCCTTTGTCCCCCCCCCCCCCCCAGGTGCTCTCGGGCGCCACAGCTATATCTCGATCGAATAACCGATTTCACCGCAGATCTGATGAATAAATGTAGGGCTGCGTGCCAGCATTCGACAGACACGACCGATCATGAATGGGTCTCTCGAAAACATGACAACGTTGAGCCGATATCAACCCGATGCTTAGTAGGACGTTGTCCCGAGACACGTTTAAAAAACGTTTACAACGATAATAATAATTCCATTATTCACGTCTAACCGTAATATGTGAGATGGGTTGTGCAGTAAGCGGCAATAGACGGTAACAACCAGGTAACAACTACTCTTAGTTTCGGTGCTTCGTGTTTTATTCCAAAGAGATACCGTTTTGTCTTTGCGAGGGAAATGGCATGGATTGGATATGCACTGAATAAAGTAATCATTTGATGAGGAGTTTCTAATTGCACCGACTATTTTATCTTCGGCTAACGAAATAGTTTTTGATAGAAAATGAAAGGCCTCACAACATGAACTGCTAATATTTGTGTTTACGCTGTAAGGGATATGATGTCTCAAATTGAGCCATTGCCTCCACTGGCGCAACCAGAACGTCCAAAAACGTCGGTTTTTGGGACTGTCCAAAATTCGCCTGACTTTGTTTGTTTTTGCATTAACCCGCGTCGTGCCGGGGTTGAGGCGTTTAGCGGGGGGGGGGGGGGGGGGGCTTGAACGCAGACAATTTTTACGGGAATATTACGACAATGACGGCGTGCAGCACCACCGTTGTTGGCACATCTGTTTCGGTATGAATTGTGGACCTCTAGTTCAATAAAATTGACCTCGGGTCATCTCAGGTGAGGTCACCAGTTAACGTCAAATGGTCCCACCTCCAAATAACGATGTGTTCGAGCCACATCCACAGTGTTTGACTGAGAGATGTGACACAGGATTTAATCAGGCCATAAGTAGGAACCGACAATTCTGATATCTCGGATTTCTTATATCGGTGAATTTAGGTCGGTTCGATCTCGTGACTTCCCCAATATAAGTTAACGGGAAAATTTACAAATGCTTCCGCTATCGGGAGAATACATACTAGATCAGACCAAATGTTTCAATAACATGCTATTTTATCTCATTCTTGATGACCCAGGCACAATTTTACTCAGTGATCGCCACATGGTCAGCTGGTCAGTTGGGGTCATTTGAGGTCACCACCACTTCCTGCCAATAACTCTTAATGAAATAAAGATAGAAACATGAAACTGACAACACTGTGTTTGTCTCGTCGAGACACTTTGGTAAATGTGCAACATGATCTACCTGGGTTACCGCATAACCTGGGGTGATTTTGACCTGAGGTCAAAATTTGAATTTGACCTAACCCGATCATTACGGACAGGGTTCGAAGTGCTTGACGAGAAAAACAGGATAACGGCAGAATACCTTTCTATCGTTGGCCTATATATGTATGAGAGAAGAAGTTATGTACTAACCACTGTTTGACAAAAACAGTGTGACCTGTGGTGACCTCTGGAACCTAGACTTTCGACCTGATCTAAAAATGAAGTACACCCAAGCAATGATAAATTTAAAACCTTGTCTTTGCTTTTCAGTTTGCTACTCTTCCTAGCTATCGCAGTACCTGAAATATTTGATGGCTTCTGGAGCAAATTGCTAAGAACTAAAACTAAAACATTTTTGGCCTTCGATGACATCTGGTGTCTGGTGGTGATCTCAATATTGACCTGAACAAAACATAATCTAAATAATGTCGACGAGATATTAATATTATTGTTGCTATTATATTATAGCTATTATAATTAGACGAGCTATCTAACGGCATTTTTGGATTATGCCTAATCCTTGAAGCCGAGTTCGAGGGGGGCGTCCAGATGCCTCCTCTGGCGCGACTAAGGTGGCGCCGAGCACCAACAGGGGGCGGGTTAAGAACTGCTTGATAACAAACTCTCCCTTGTATAAGATGCTTAGATCTTCCTATAAAGTCAGGAAAAGTGTTAATTTTAGGCCAATTTCCGTCGTTTTGGTAAAATATGGCGCCGATGGACCCCTTCGATCCGTTACTGTTCGCCGTTCGGCCCCCCATCGTTTTCAAAAATCGACACGGCTGGCGTGAACCTTTGTCGATGTGCATTAGGGCGGTTCATTTTTACACGAATGCTAAATTTTCTTGGTGGCACACTTTTTCCCGTTATTTTTCGACTACGCTGAGTCCACTGGCTGAGTTTTGGTGTGTGATGGAAACAGGGTTCGGACGTGTTTCAAGACCTCCTGAACATGGCTTGATATCTTTGAATCTAGAGCGAGTAGTAGTGTATAAAGTATCTCTTAACGTAATTTGAAGAATTTTATGCAAGTGGCCAAATTTTCATCTTAGAACCATTACCATAATTAAGATAATGGATGTTAAAAAGTGAGTAATTTTTCATTTTTTTATATTTTGTCATTTTATCCCCTTCGATCCGTTACTGTTCGGCCCCCCAATCGTTTTCAAAAATCGACACAGCTGCATCGCAGTGGTGAATTTTGAGATTTAGCGCGCATAAATTCACGGGGGTCACTTACGGCACCCAAAACGTACCATGGGGTACTTTTGGGCACTGAAAGCGAGTTTTGTATTAAAAAAATGCCCCTAAGCAATTATAATTTTGAAATCTCGTGGCATTCTATGTTTTTTTGTGGAGCATAGGCCACATGAGCCTGACATTTTACCTTCCGCAAAAATTCACCGAGGTCGCTTATGACACCCCAAACGTACCCCGGGGTACTTTTGAGCGCCAAAGGGGAATTTTGGTTAAGCAATTAATAATAAAAGATGTAAAAAAATGCGTTTTTGTTTAATTGGCCATGTTCGGGCGTCTATAACGAGCGAGGTGGCATCAGGTGGCAAAAACAACACATGGTATCCGAAGTAACTCGAGGTGCATGTTATGGCTATATAGGTTTCATTTCTCCCTAGCGTTACCTTCATTGTTGATTTTCTACTTCAAGATGTAACACATCCAACAAAATGTATGTGTGATATGCGAAGTCGACCAAACCGGAGCTTTGTAATCAGGGAAGCTATTAGTCATGAAATAGATTAAATGAAGTCTCTGCTCGGTGTTATAAGACTTATTTACGCTGACGGGCTCCGATTGTCCCGTATTTTTCACGTTTTCTAACATCACACATTCTGCCAGATCACTGGCTCTGTGCGGAAGATGCCACTTTGACCGCAAGTTGCAGTGTCATAAGGCTGTCTGTCAAATCGATAAAACATGGTGATTTTCGAAAAATACAGACAATTTACAATTGGTATCGGTAAAGAAAATTGCGATTCAGAAACTTATGCCTCCGGACTTTATGCGGGCTAAATAGCAGAATTCACCACTTTGGGCTGGCATGAACCTTTGTGGATGTGCATGTTTATATTTTTATCATTTTTATTCAGCTTTAATATTTTATTCTTATACTATTTCATTTCTGGTTTGCACTTATGTTTTAGTCATTATCACATTACAAATATTGTATCAGTATAAGTACGCTTAACCATATGCCTTAGCAGCATTTTATCGATCTGCCCCCCCCCCCCCGTCCGTGATAGTTCCTTAGTCGAGGCCCTGGGTCATATCGGAACTGCTCTACTATCAGGTGGCGACACAGCGGTCACGTGACCGGTGAGAGGCACCGACCCGAGGGTCACGTGACGTGCCGCTCAGTAATTACGATGGCTCCGTATAAATAGTATCGGCGAACGGTACGGAGCATCAGTGGCTGGCTCACAGCATCGCCCGCGGTAGACACATACAGAGCAGGGACCGCAGCCGCCGTCATGAAGGGATTTATTGTGTTCAGCGGTGAGTGGCCGGTACAGAGACAGGCTTCCATGTATATGCAGCCGAAAAACAGGCATATGATGCATATTATTTTCCTAAAATTGTACAAAAAAATCAACGTTAATTTTTTTTTATAAAGTATGACATGTAAGATTTAAAATTTCACGTTTTCACAAATTCATATTTTGCCTTCTGGCCGATGCAAAACTGAAGCATTATGGCCAAAACATCAAACGCCCGAAATAAGCTGTTTTGGGGCAAATCAGGCACAGTCTAACATTTCAAAAATTAATCAGATTTCTCTTCCTTCGGCATCAAGATTTGGCACCAAGCAAACTTTTAATTTGTAAAAATTGCTTATACTTTCTTTCGTATTGGCAAATGTCCATTTCGACCTAATTCAGTTGTTTGAGGGCAAACACCCATGTCCTTCGGGTCCACCCTGGACCTCTGTTTGAAAACTAAATTTTCACATTCCGTTGTCGATTCTACAAACAAAGCACCAAACTCGGAAACTTTATCGGCACTGTTGTTCAATTTGATTTAATATTTTGTTTTCACGCTGTCTCTTTTCCGATGCATGTCAATCAAAGCACTCGTACGCCGGCAGGTCATAATGTTTATTAATGTCGCTGTTATCGGTGTCTTGAGAGGTCACAATCGCGCTAGATTAACCATTTAAGCGTCTACACGGTTACTTAATAAGGCTCAAAGGCCCAGCTAAGCTCGCCGTGTGTCCGTCTGTTGTATACAGCGCCGTCCCAAGTTAACCCCGCCGTGTGTCCGTCTGTTGTATACAGCGCCGTCCCAAGTTAACCCCGCCGTGTGTCCGTCTGTTGTATACAGCGCCGTCCCAAGTTAACCCCGCCGTGTGTCCGTCTGTTGTTGTATACAGCGCCGTCCCAAGTTAACCCCGCCGTGTGTCCGTATGTTGTTGTATACAGCGCTGGCCGCCCTGGCCGTGGCCCAGGACGGCTACAGCAGCTACGGCGCTCCACCTACCGCAGAGCCCGGCTACGACTACAGGGAGCCGACCGACCCGTTCGGCGCCGGTAACAACCCCGGAAGAGCGGTGGTCAAGGTGAGACATGTGACCCCGTGACCTGACGGACAGCCGCGTGACGTCACGGGTCACCGGGCAGCTGTTGTGAAGACACGTCAGGGGCAGGGGCGGTTGTAGCCGTGTTTTTTTTTTGGGGGGGAGGGGGCAAATCCAGTGGCGTATTTCCAAAAAGTTGTTGACCGGGGTATAGAGCGCGTCGTCAACCCGTCAGCAACTGTACGTCCAGACCTTTTTTTGTGGGGGGGGGGGGGGTAGAAATTCGTAGTTTCAGGATCTTGGGGGGGGTCATGGGCCCTAAGCCCCTTTGATCCGCCCCTAGTTAGAGGTCACCTGGTCTGTGGTGGGGAGACTAGGGTTATCTCTGAATGGGATGAAAACATGCCGAGGTGGTTGCGCAAGCGCTCTCCGAATTTGTCTTCGGAATAGCTTATTTGCCCTTTGTGCGCCTAATCATCGATGAGTCATGGCTCGTCTTGATATGGTGTCATTCAACCTTGCAGCTAAATTATCAGATGTGGAGATCATTTGAGTTATCATTGCGATAAGATATTTGTCGTATGTATATGAAAGACTTCACTTGAAGTCAGAGTCGGTTATAAATAGATCAAAACGTTGTGTCAGCTTCATGGTCGTGATCGCCATGTGGAGAGTGTCCGCACATTACTCCGCACTTTTTTTGAGACAGGGAATCCTCCTCCCCATCAGTAACTGTACTGTTGGAAACATCGATGTTTAACTTTATTGTTTACGCTCCATTTAGGTAAGTCCACCCCATTCGTTCAGCCGTTGAGTAATTCATGTTCGACCCCTTTCACCATCCAAGGCTTTAGGAAAAACGAATTGCTTTTAGGCTGTTATTTCCCACTCACTACAGCCAAGGAAAATCAATGCATCCTTAACAAACTGAGTCTAAGTGACGGCTGGAATTGGCTTGAAGGAATGTTGAGCATCCCTTCAAATTAATCAAGCTGAATACCCTGCCCTTTCGTTTCCCGCGACCCACGCAGACTTCTTCGGCGCAGTACCAGCGTGTATCCAAACCTAAATCCGCCACAGCTGGTGGTGACCACTTGGCTTCCCTTGATCCCCCCCCCCCATTTGAAAGGTGTGGCGGAGCCATGCAGTTGACTCATATCCAACAGCCCCTTTCTAACATTCCAATGATGCCTTTCTATTTCCCACTCATCTCCAAACGCCGCGGTCCTCCCCTTTGACCTCTCCTGTGACCTCCTGTGACATGACCTCCTGTAACCTCCTGTTTTGCCACAGCCGGAAGCAGAGGAGGACCACCACCATGGCTCGTCGGACCCCCTGCAGTGGCTGCGGGACGCCGTGCCCGGAGAGCCCGGCGTCAGCTACCCGATCTACGCCACCATCCCGCCCAGCGGCTTCACCTGCGAGGGACGCATCGCCGGTCAGTGCGAGTTACCGTCAGGCAACACTTCCATCCATCGGAGTGGTTGTGAAACCACTATGTTGTTACATTTTCAATTGCATTTTCACGAGCAATGGAAGCTCATGCATTTGCATTGCATGCATTTTCCTGTTTGGGTGTCTCACGCATGAAAGATCATCCACAAGTCATCTGAAGTGTTTCAGCTAGGCGCTGTGTTGTGTCAGTCTCTCGCGTTGTAGTGTGTCACTCTAACCGCGCCTCTCCCGTCTGTGTTCCACAGGTTACTACGCTGACGTGGAGGCTGGCTGCCAGCCGTTCCACGTGTGCAGCCCCGTGCCGAACGGCGAGACGATGAAGCTTTCCTTCCTCTGTCCCAACGGCACCATCTTCAACCAGGAGGGATTCGCGTGCCAGTGGTGGAACGAAGTCGACTGCGACAGCGCTGAGCAGTTCTACTCCAAGAACGAAGAGATCGGCGTGGTGCCCGAGTCGGCGGCGAGCAACAACGTCGGAAGTGTGGTGGACGGCCCGGCCACTGAGCAGCCCCAATACCAGGCCCCGCAGACCAGCCGCCGTCCCCAGTACCAGGCCCCGCAGACCACCCGCCGTCCCCAGTACCAGGCTTCGCAGAACAGCCGCCGTCTCCAGTACCAGACCCCGCAGACCACCCGCCGTCCCCAGTACCAGGCCCCGCAGACCACCCGCCGTCCCCAGTACCAGGCCCCGCAGACCACCCGCCGTCCACAGTACCAGGCCCCGCAGACCAGCCGCCCCCGCCCCCAGCCTCAGCCCAGCCGCCCCCGCCCCCGCCCGCAGACACGGCCGGTGCGCCCCGTGCCGAACCAGTACATCCCCCCGACCACCACCACGACCGTGCGCCCGCCGCCGGGTCTCTACAACCTGCCCCGCAACTAGACGCCCACCGCCGCATCTGCCTCCACCAGCAGAGAGTGTCGGCAGTGCCACCTGCCGTATTTATCATCAAACTGACGTATTTATCGGAGCATCTGTGAGAGCGAGTGAGTGAAGTCCGGAGCGGTGAAGTCCCTGGACTGCGACAGACGCTGCAGAGGAGTGTGGCGAACACTTCTTTCTCTGTCGAATCTGCCCAAGGTGAAGCTGAATTCAGGGAATGATATGTCTTTCTTCTTGTGTGTAGTGCTCGTTTAGACTTGTCTAGTCAAAAGAATCGAACGGTATCGCTAATACCTGGGCTTGTAAGTGTTCATCTGCGTGACATTTCATGTGCCCGAACTGAACAAATACATACATATATAGCATATAATCAAAAGCCTTTTGGTATTGATGCTAGCGGGAAAGACCCAATAAATCGTATTCACTACAACTTGACTAGTCCCTGTGTGTCTGTCGTTCCGCAATGATCTCCCACACGTTCTCGGAGGCGCATTTTAAGGGACTCAAGGATTTATTTTCGAAACGTCGAGATTTACGATTGTCCCCGACGAAGCTAAACCAGGCGGCCCTTTTTATCTCCCGACAAAAAGTGAATGGGTTAACGAGTCAACTCTCCTATTTACCAGTCTTTGGAACGGGTCACAGGCCACGGATTTAGGTCACTTTGAAAGTACATCAGCGATGCGTTGATCTTTTTTTAACGAAATGACCGGAAATCCTTAAACCTCAACAACTGTTTTATAATGCTGTTTTGCCTTTTTGCTGGTCAATAAGTCAATCCTGCAAAGCATCAAAGCTTCCATCCAAGCCGAGGAAGCCGCTACTCAGAGCTCTCCCTGGCTATAGGAGAGGCTGAAGCACAGGTATCCCTGGTAGGCTTGGCGAGCTAGCACCCCATATGTCAAAAGTCTTACCTCAGCGGCTGGCTTAATGACACTACTCTCTGAACACATGAGTATCGTATACTCTGACGAGCGGCTGGGTTGTTCGTTGTGCAGTTATTCTCCCCGGTCGGCTGATATTGTTTTGTGCAGCCGTTGCAGTCTGTGGCTGATTGACGCTACAGTCTCTGACATCCAGCGTTACAATGTCTGACATCCAGCGTTACAGTCTCTAACATCCAGCGTTACAGTCTCTGACATCCAGAGTTACAGTCTCTGACATCCAGCGTTACAGTCTATGACATCCAGCGTTACAGTCTCTGACATCCAGCGTTACAGTTCTGACATCCAGCGTTACAGTCTCTGACATCCTGCGTTACAGTCTATGACATCCAACGTTACAGTCTATGACATCCAGCGTTACAGTCTATGACATCCAGCGTTACAGTTTCTGACATCCAGCGGTGCAGTCTCTGACATCCAGCGTTATAGTCTCTGACATCCAGCGTTGCAGTCTCTGACATCACCCCATGACATGACCCCCTCCCCGTCGGCGACGCCCCTGGGTTCTAAGAACATAGACTACCCCATACCACCTTCATCACATCACACGACGAATCCGGGGGAATATCGGCGAAGCAATGTTTATCTCTTTTGTGTAGTTTTAAGTTGTGGGTCTTCACTTTCGATCATGCTGTATTGATTTGGAAGCGTATGTCCCATTTATTTACTTTTGGGGTGGCCTTCAGCCCCCCCCCCCAAGGTGCTCTCGGGCGCCACAGCTATATCTCTATCGAATAACCGATTTCACGGCAAATCCGACGAATAAATGTAGGGCTGCGTGCCAGCATTCGACAGACACGACCGATCATGAATGGGTCTCTCGAAAACATGACAACGTTGAGCCGATATCAACCCGATGCTTAGTAGGACGTCGGCCCGATAAACGTTTAAAAAACTTTTACAACGCATAATAATAATTCCATTATTCACGTCTAACCGTAATATGTGAGATTGGTTGTGCAGTAAGCGGCAATAGACGGTAACAACCAGGTAAGAACTACTCTTAGTTTCGGTGCTTCGTGTTTTATTCCAAAGAGATACCGTTTTGTCCTTGCGAGGGAAATTGCATGGATTG
The DNA here is from genome assembly GCA_036785665.1 of Chirona hameri. Taxonomy (NCBI): domain Eukaryota; kingdom Metazoa; phylum Arthropoda; class Thecostraca; order Balanomorpha; family Balanidae; genus Chirona; species Chirona hameri. Next base: position 85,748 of record JAXIVJ010002197.1, on the reverse strand, counting down.
GATATGCACTGAATAAAGTAATCATTTGATGAGGAGTTTCTAATTGCACTTACTATTTTATCTTCGGCTAACGAAATAGTTTTTGATTCGAAAATGAAAGGCTTTACAAAATGCACTGCTTATGTTTTTGTTTATGGTGTAAGGGATATGATTTCTCAAATTGAGCCTTAGCTCCACTGGCGCAACCAAAACGTCCAAAAACGTCGGTTTGCGGGACTGTCCAAAATTCGCCTGACTTTGTTTTGTTTTGCATTAACCCGCGTCGTGCAGGGGTTGAGGCACTTGGGGGGGATGGGGGGGGGGGGGCTGGGACGTATCCGATTTTTTGTCAGGAATGTTACGACAATGGCGGCGTGCAGCACCACCGTTTCTGGCACATCTGTTTCGGTGAGAATTGTGCACCTTTAGTTTAACAAATTTGACTTTGGGTCATCTTAGGTGAGGTCACCAGGTCACGTCAAATGTTCCCACAGCCACAGTGTTTGACTGATAAATGTGACACAGGATTTAATCAGGCCATAAGTAGGTACTCACAATTCTGCTATCTCGAACTTTTTTCTATCGGTGAATTTAGGTCAGTTCGATCTCGTGGCTTTCCCAATATAAGTTAACGGCAAAATTTACAAATGCTTCCGCTATCAGGAGAACACACACTAGATCAGACCAATGGTTTCAATAACATGTTATTTTATCTCATTCTTGATGACTCAAGCACAATTTTACTCAGTGATCGCCACATGGTCAGCTGGTCAGTTGGGGTCATTTGAGGTCACCACTACTTCCTGCCAATAACTCTTAAAGGGAACAGTACACCTTGAGAAAAGTCGTGGGATGATGGAAAACAGTGTCCTGATTACGGTTCTGGCATTCGTTTTTGCGAAAAAGTTACCACATTGGCATAATTGGAAAAATATTGATATTAACGCTCGCCCTATGGGGGGGGGGGTGCCTGACAGCCCCCCCCCCCTGAGTTTTTTCTTGAATAACTTTTTAGACATGCAGCACATCTTGCTGAAATATTCAGTCGCTGAGTTTTTAACAATTATACATATGCCGTAAAAAAATCATTTGTAATTAGTTGCGAATTTTTGGAGATAATCATATTTTGGTGACGTCATGTTGGTGGAAAAACTATAAATATTTGAAAAATCGTAGAAAACAGAATTGTAAAGGAAATTGCAAACCCAATTCACGAAAGATGTGTCATTCATGTCATTCTCTTTAAAATGGCAATCTCGGATTTTCGGAATTTTGGGTATTTGACTCTTAAAATTCAAAAAACTTATTTTGGGGTGGAAGAATCACCAAAAAATCAAATTTTTCAAAGATGTTAAAAAAACGGAATATTTGTGAGAGAACTTGGTATGTACAATACCCAAACCAAACTTCAAAGCAATATATCTATTTTTGAATGAATGATTTTTTTTTACAGGATACGAACAATTAATTTTATTTTCTGTATTTGTGAGACAAAACTGGTCTAGGTGCATGCCTTTTTATTTACATTTATCAATTTCTAATTTTGATGTTTTCTGACAAGAGAAAAATCGCTGTTCTCGTGGTCGATCCGAGGTCATTCACTTGACCTGGAAGGTCACCTGTTGACCTGAAACCTAAAAATCGCATACTGTTAAATTCCTCTCATGACAGGCAACATGCTGGTTCTTACTGCATTGCTCTAAGTTGCTTGGTTTGGAAGTTCACAGGGGCCCTGTCAGGCCCTCCCCGTAGGGCGAAGGTGAAAAAAGCTCCCGTAGGGCGAGGGTTAATACATATGACGTCACAATAATCTTGCGTGACCAAAACCAGTGGTGACGTCATACCGGCAAAAGCCTATCATTGAATCAGAATATGTAAGCAACACTAACAACCTCATTCACTGGGTCGTGACTCGCGAGTATATTGGTCCCAATTGAAAATGTGTGAATGTTTACACCTAGGCCTTGTATGAGTAGAGTTGGAGTGGCGTTGCGTGAACACATACCCGTTATGTTCGTGTGTATAAATAAATGTGATATACCTACCCACAAATGTGTTAATATGTGTGTCAATCGGTATGTGGTGGATGTAAATAAACATTGCACCTACCGGTACTAGCCATCTATCAAAAGGTGTGCCTTTTCAAGACAAGTGTATAATTTTTTTTGCAATTTGAAATCCAACGAAAATTGACAAAGTTATAGCCAATAATATTTTGAGCTAAGCGACATTTCAACGTAAACAATAAACAAACTTTGTCAAAATTTAATCAATATATTGCATGAACACCGACCAGCTACCAATCAACAAATACGTCTTTTCACTAAGCATTTATTGGTAGCCTTCAATTGGAAATCGGTTCACAATTGACAGAGGTAATTATTTGAAACTGTAATCACAGGCAGAATGTACCCCTAATGTATCGCAGTTACAGGTGCATTTGCTTCTATTGCGGAGAATATTGCAGCTACCGGTACGAGCCACCCTTCAAAAGGTGTGCCTTTTCAAGACGAGTGCCGGTATTATTTTCAATTGTAAATTCTATAAAAATTGGCAAAGTTATGGCCAATAATATTTATTACGAGCGAGCGCGAAGCGCTCTCTCGTCCTTCCGTGTGTGGTTCACTACCACTGCTCGTGCCGCGTGCCGCGTGAGGGGTGTTGAAAAGTGTTTTCTCGCAAAAACTCCGCAACTGCTGGGCCGATTGTGTTCAAATTTGGTGTGTGGTTAGGGACCTCTCAGCCGCCACTTTTCCACAAGTCAGTGCCTCTGCACGTGCGCACGTGCACACCCTATTATATATCTCAGGAACGGCTGAGCCTATTGTGTTCGAATTTGGTGTGTGGTTAGGGACCTCCAGCCGCCAATTTCCCACAACTCAGGGGTGGGGTGCTTCTGCACGTGCGCACGTGCGCACCTTTTTTTTGTATCTCAGAAGCTACTTGCCCTATCGAGTTGAAATTCGCCATACATTTCCCTCGCGCTCGCTCGTTCATCGCCGACTACGGCGCCTTACTGGTAGCTCATGAACACATGATGCGTTTCGGTGGCGGCCGGTCCAAATAGCGAAAACGTTATATTACCCTGGCGAAAACGAAGTGCGGTAGGAATACTAATGACGTATGCGAAACGTCATTTGTCCCTTTAAAATATAAATCAATATACCCAACAGTTTTGGCGTTGAAACTCAGCAACTAGGTCGTTTTGGAAGGGAAATTTTTAGATTTAGAGATTTCCCAGTACTCCCGACAATCTGGCGATATCAGTTAAAAACTAATGTTAAGGGTGTACTATTCCCTTTAATTAAATTAAGATAGAAACATGAAACCGACATCACTGTGTTTGTCTCGTCGAGACATTTTCGTAAATTTGCAACATGATCTACCTGGGTTACCGCATAACCTGGGGTGATTTTGACCTGAGGTCAAAATTTTAATTTGACCTAACCCGATCATTATGATCAGGGTTCGAAGTGCTTGACGAGAAAAACAGGATAACGGTAGAATGCCTTTCTATTGTTTGCCTATATATGTAGGAGAGAAGAAGTTATGTACTAATCACTTTTTGACAAAAACAATATGTCCTGTGGTGACCTCTGGAACCTAGACTTTCGACCTGATCTAAAAATGAAGTACACCCAAGCCATGATAAATTTAAAACCTTGCCTTTGCTTTTCAGTTTGTTACTCTTCCTAGCTATCGCAGTACCTGAAATATTTGATGGCTTCTGGAGCAAATTGCTAAAAACTAAAACTAAAACATTTTTGGCCTTTGATGACATCTGGTGTCTGGTGGTGATCTCAATATTGAACTGAACAAAAAATAATTGAAATAATGTCGACATGAAATTAGACGAGCTATCTAACGGCATTTTTGGATTATGTCTACTCCATGAAGCCGAGTTCGAGGGGGGCGTCCAGCTGCCTCCTCTGGCGCGACTAAGGTGGCGCCGAGCACCAACCCTGCTGTTATCAAGCAGGGTTAAGAACTGCTTGATAACAAACTTTCCATTGCATAAGATGCTTAGATCTTCCTATAAAATCAGGAAATGTGTTAATTTTAGTATAATTTCAGCCGTTTTGGTAAAATATTGCGTCGATGGACCCCTTCGATCCGTTACTGTTCGCCGTTCGGCCCCCCAATCGTTTCCAAAAATCGACACGGCTGGCGTGAACACTTGTCGATGTGCATTAGGGCGGTTCATTTTTACACGAATGCTAAATTTTCTTAGTGGCACACTTTTTTCCCGTTATTTCGACTACGCTGATTCCAATGTTATCAACATTTTTTAAATAAAAAATATTTAAGGGTCGCGAAAAATCGCCGAAAATTCCATGTTTTGCGATAAAGGCCCTAAAATTTATCGCCCATCTTGTCTCTGCGATTTAACGAATAAAATACAAATGTTTCCTTGTGGTATACTGTTTTCCTGTTATTTAGACTATGGTGATTCCAGTGATATACATTTTTGTTAAATAAAAAAGATATTTAGGGGTCGCATTTTTTTTTTTAACATTTCAGCTTTCTCTTTAAATACCCCAAAATCGCCCATTTTGTAACCGCGGATTCACGACACGAATATAATATTTTCGACATGGCACACTTATTACTAGTTCATAGGGTTGTGCTTATTCCAAATATAACAATACATTTGTAATAAATACAATATTTAGGGGTGGAAAAATCGCCAAATATTTGACATTTTTCTAAAACCATCCCAATGCCACTTATTTTGTCACGGCGATATTACATGCCTGTACTGTTTTTACAGTCTCTGTTGGCCTGCGTTACCCCTCCAATCGAACAGCTCAGGTTTGTCTCACAATGGAAACACAATTCTAAAGAATAGTGTCATCCAATGTTCAACCAACCTTCGGTTACAGTGTTTGACATCCAGCGGTACAGTATCTAACATCCAGCGTTACAGTCTCTGTTGTCGAGCGTTACAGTCTTTGACGACTAGCTTATAATGGTTAATTCATACAACTTGAAAATGTTTTAAACATTGTCTAAATCATTTTTCTTCTTCAAATCAACAGCGGCGTCTTTGTCCTGTTAGGCACACGTTTACAAAAAAGGAAAACAGTTGGGTATCGATGGATTCATTTGCCAGTAGCATTCATTTATTCCATTCATATTTTCATAGGTTATTTTGTGATGCTGCTCATAAAATCATATGGCTGGAAATGATCAGTAGCGAGTAAAACGTTCTTATTGAGTCGGGAACCGGCAATGCGAGATCACTGCGCTGCAAACCAAATCCGCACGCAGACTAATCGGTTGCCCTACTGTCCCGCCAGGAGAAATGAGGGAGATGGATCATGTTCTCTGGTGCGGTGCGTCCGACACCGGACGCCCGCCCGACCTCAGACTGAACAATAGATAAGACATGCGTTGCTGACGTTACCGAAGACGCGCGGGATAGAATGTGATCGGTGTCGTCGTGTTGTCGACTGATGGACCATTATGAGATGGAGAATCACTTTTGGATTCTTAGTACAAATCAAATGAACAGCTTAACGGATTAACTTTCTAGTTAACGGAAGTTAATGCTTCTGTTAACAATTGCAAAATGTACCGAGAGCGTTAAAACGTTAAAGGAAAGTTAACTCGTTAATTAACGAATTAACGGATTAACGGAAGTATGCCCAGCTACAATCTGGTGATGTTGAGTTGTCAGATATTCGGCTTGTCCGGCTTGGCTCGTTCTACTCGGTAGTCGGTGGCGATTAAAATGTCAATTTCATCGATAACAGCGACTAAGAATTTGTTCATGTCATCAGTGTTCAAGTGAACTGGAAGTGATGTATTTTGATGCTATGACACAGCAGGGTTGTCACTAAGCGCATTTGGAGAAGACTCATAAGGTCACCGCGAGATGTCATTCTGATGCTCTGAATGAATGGAGCATTTGGTAGAATCATGTGCATGCTTGTGTAGTTACAGGTCTGCTGCTATGCATATACCGGTCTGCTTCTGTTTTGGCTACTTGCTGTATACTGATAAGATGTTGAGTCTTATCAGCCAGAGGAATAGGCACGGCATTACGTAGCTTCACACAGCGTTATGGAATGTGATGGCTTAGGTTCGACTACGGACGGCCCTTGAGGTAGGCTGCCTTCTTCTTTGTACAGGTGCGGTGATCAGTTTTCTTCACCCTAGGCCCGGTTGGATGGTCACACGTTCGAGTGTGCAGCGCAGTGGTGACGTGACAAGATCATCTGAATATTGCCGATAATTATATTTCAAAGAAATGCGCTCAGTTGAGGACCAGAGTGACAGTCTCCGGCGGTATAATTATGTGAGGTATGTTGCAACTCTTGTCGTTTGAATCTGATCGCCTTTATCGCGTAAGTCAACATCAATAGCTTAGGTGACACGTTTAATGGGGGAGGGGGAGGGGGGGCAAATGCCCCGCAGTGACCCCTGGATGCCCCATAGTGACTAAATCCCCCCCTCCCTAGTAGGAGCAAAATTCGTAGGTAAAAATCCAAAGATACGGTCTGTAAAATAGATAAACGCGTCACTGAAGCATGCTTTCAACTTAAAACCAGTAAAACACCATTTGCAGCTACCTAGCGTAGCTTTGGAGATCTTGAGGACCGATACCCGCCTCTCGTCGCGTCAGTTCGATATTGTCGTGGACCATAGACCTGTCAGTATATATTCTTTTGGGGTGTCCCTCTGCCCCCCTTGAGTCCCCCCCAACGGTACTCTCCGCCCCTCAATGTTTTCTGGCCACCAGCGGATCCAAGGGGTGGGGCAAAAGGGCCAAGCCCCCAAACTGCCTGAAATCAGCAATAATTCGACGCACTTTCTCATTAAAAGTTGTATTACTTTTTAATAACTCATTCATCCATAAAGAAGCAAAATTCGATGAGTGTTTTTATCTGTTTGCGACGTTTTGGATTTCGCCCCCAAACCAACTTTTGTGCCGTTCTGGACCCTCTATTGCTTCTGGCCTCCGATCAGGCACCTCACACTTACAGGTTACTTGCGCGGCGATCTGTAGAAAACCAAGCTTCTGATGAATTCGTTGGTTCTAGCAGGGGCGTCACCGTTAATTTTTGAGTGGGGGGTCGGCTGAAATGACGAAAAAAATATACCCCTATTTTTATGCCTGTATTTAAGCCTTTGTAGCATTTTTAATGTGGATTTTCATGTTATAGAAGGTACTTGTTATTTAGCGCCGCCAAGCGGCGCGAAATTTTGTTACGGGTTTGCCTGATAAAACCCAGAAATATGGGCAGTGAGCCTTGTAGAGGATAAGAAGCTAAAAATGTTATTCATTCAATTCAACGTTACAGCGAACCGAAGACGATGACAATTGCTTCGGTATGACGATGGCCACCGATGTGACGCCGCGAAGCAACGTGAACATTTTAATTTTAGGTCGTGGAAAACGAAATTGTAATATTGGAACCAAACCGTGAGTGGACTAAGCCTTAGGTACACACATTTTGCCTTCTGGCCGATGCAAAACTGAAGCATTATGGCCTTTCCTGGTTCCGCATCTCGATATCATGAAAATATTGAAATTGAAGTAGTTTTTCATCTACATTAGCCTTGGATAGTAAATCACGATGACCGGTGGCAGTCAGCGCTCAAAGTACATTTTAACAAATTATAACAAATTATGTAACAAATTATGTAACAAAATACGTAACAAATTATGTAACAAATTATGTAACAAATTATGTAACAAATTATGTAAAAAATTATGTAACAAATTATGTAACAAATTATGTAACAAATTATGTAACAAATTATGTAAAAAAACAAAATATAACAAATTATATAACAAATTCACAAATTATGAGTGACATTTCTAGCCACAAATCGCATAGAAAAGTTGTGCAGTTTTTCAAAACTTTCATGATCTTTCAGAAACTTTTCAGCGCAGTAATCCTTCGTGAAAACGGCAACTATGTCATTTTTAGTTTGCACTTATGTTTTAGTCATTATCACACTAAACATATTGTATCAGTATAAGTACGCTTAACCATATGCCTGAGCATCATTTTATCGAACTGCCCCCCCCCCCTACCCCCAATACGGGATAATTCCTTAGTCGAGGCCCTGGGACATGTCGGAACTGCTCTACTCTCAGGCGGTGACACAGCGGTCACGTGACCGGTGAGAGGCGCCGACCCGAGGGTCACGTGACGTGCCGCTCAGTAATTACGATGGCTCCGTATAAATAGTATCGGCGAACGGTACGGAGCATCAGTGGCTCACAGCATCGCCCGCGGTAGACACATACAGAGTAGGGACCGCAGCCACCGGCATGAAGGGATTTATTGTGTTCAGCGGTGAGTGGCCGGCACAGAGACGGGCTTCCATGTATATGCAGCCGAAAAACAGGCATATAATGCATGTCATTTTGTTAAATTGTACAAAAAAAATCAACGTTCAAAATTGATTCAGAAGTATGAAGTGTAAGATATAAAATTTCACATTTTAACATCACATTTTGCCTTCTGGCCGATGCAAAACTGAAGCATTATGTCCAAAATATAAACGGCTGAAACCAGCTGTTTTTGGGTAAATCATAGAAAATCCAACAACATTTCAAAATCTCATCAGATTTCTCTTCCTTTGGCATTAACTTTTGGTACAAAGCAAACTTTTAATTTGTAAAAGTTGCTTAGACTTTCTTTCATATTGGCAAATGTCCATTTCAACCGATTTCAGTTGTTTGAGGGCATAACCCCGATGTTTTTCGGATCCACATTGGACCTCTGTTTGAAAACTAAGTTTTTTACATTTCGTTTTCGATTCCACAAAGCAAGCGCTAAACTCGGGAAGTTTCTCGGCACTGCTGTTCAATTTGATTTAATATTTTGTTTTAATCTGTCTCTTTTCCGATGCATGCCAATCAAAGCACTCGTACGCCTGCAGGCAATAATGTTTATTGCGGTCGCTGTTATCGGTGTCTTGAGAGGTCACAATCGCGCTAGATTAACCATTTAAGTGTCTACACGCTTACTTAATAAGTCTCAAGTGCCCAGCTACCCTCGCCGTGCGCCCGTATGTTGTATACAGCGCCGTCCCAAGTTAACCCCGCCGTGTGTCCGTCTGTTGTTGTATACAGCGCTGGCCGCCCTGGCCGTGGCCCAGGACGGCTACAGCAGCTACGGCGCTCCGCCTACCGCAGAGCCGGGCTACGACTACAGGGAGCCGACCGACCCGTTCGGCGCCGGCAACAACCCCGGAGGAGCGGTGGTCAAGGTGAGACATGTGACCCCGTGACCTGACGGACAGCCGCGTGACGTCACGGGTCACCGGACGGCTGTTGTGAAGACACGTCAGGGGCAGGGGCGGTTATAACCATGTTTCTTTTGGGGAGGGGTCAAATCCAGTGGCGTATTTCCAAAAAGTTGTGTCAGCGAGAAGTTGTTTACCGTGTGGAGGGAGAGGGGGGATAGAGCGCGTCGTCAACCTGTCAGCAACTGTACGCCCAGACGTTTTTTTTTTTGGGGGGGTGGCAAATCCTGGTTTCAGGACCTTAAGGGGAGGGGGGGTCATGGGCCCTAGGCCCCCTGGATCCTTCCCTAGTTAGAGGTCACCCGGCCTGTAGCGGGGAGGCTAGGGTTATCTCTGAATGGGATGAAAGCATCCCGAGGTAGTTGCGCAACCGCTCTCCAAATCTGTCTTCGGAATAGCTTATTTGCCCTTCTTGCGCCTAATAATCGATGAGTCATGGCTCGTCTTCATATGGTGTCATTCAACCTTGTAGCGAAATATATCAAATGTGGAGATCATTTGATAGTGTTATCATTTCGATAAGATATTTGTCGTATGTATATGAAAGACTTCACTTAAATTCAGAGTCGGTTATAAATATATCGAAACGTTGTGTCAGCTTCATGGTCGTGATCGCCATGTGGAGAGCGTCCGCACATTACTCCGCACTTTTTTGGGACAGGGAATCCTCCTCCCCATAATTAACTGCACTGTTGGAAACATCGATGGTTAACAGTATTGTTTACGCTCCATTTAGGTAAGTCCACCCCCTTCGTTCACCCGTTGCGTAATTCATGTTCGACCCCTTTCACCATCCAAGGCTTTAGAAAAAACTAATTGCTTTTAGGCTGTTATTTCCCTCACTACAGCCAAGGAAAATCAATGGAGTTTTAACTAAATGAGTCTAAGTGACAGCTGGAATTGGTTTGAAGGAATGTTGAGCATCCCTTCCAATGAATCAAGCTGAATACTCTGCCCTTTCGTTTCCCGCGACCCACACAGACTTCTTCGGCACAGTACCAGTGTTAATGCAAACCTAGATCCGCCACAGCTGGTGGTGACCACTTGGCTTCCCTGGATCTCGCCCCCCCCCCCCATTTAAAAGGTGTGGCGGAGCCATGCAGTTCACTCATATCCAACAGCCCCTTTCTAACATTCCAATGATGCCTTTCTATTTCCCACTGATCCCCAAATGCCGCGGTCCTCCCCTTTGACCTCTCCTGTGACCTCCTGTGACATGACCTCCTGTGACCTCCTGTTTTGCCACAGCCGGAAGCTGAAGAGGACCACCACCATGGCTCGTCGGACCCCCTGCAGTGGCTGCGGGACGCCGTGCCCGGAGAGCCCGGCGTCAGCTACCCGATCTACGCCAACATCCCGCCCAGCGGCTTCACCTGCGAGGGACGCATCGCCGGTCAGTGCGAGTTACCGTCAGGCAACACTCCCATCCATCGGAGTGGTTGTGGGACCACCATGTTGTTAAATTTTCAACTGCATTTTCACGAGCAATGGAAGCTCATGCATTTGCATTGCATGCATTTTCCTGTTTGGGTGTCTCACGCATGAAAGATCATCCACATGTCATCTGAAGTGTTTCAGCTAGGCGCTTTGTTGTGCCAGTCTCTCGCGTTGTAGTGTGTCACTCTAACCGCGCCTCTCCCGTCTGTGTTCCGCAGGTTACTACGCTGATGTGGAGGCTGGCTGCCAGCCGTTCCACGTGTGCAGCCCCGTGCCGAACGGCGAGACGATGAAGCTTTCCTTCCTCTGTCCCAACGGCACCATCTTCAACCAGGAGGGCTTCACGTGCCAGTGGTGGAACGAAGTCGACTGCGACAGCGCTGAGCAGTTCTACTCCAAGAACGAAGAGATCGGCGTGGTGCCCGAGTCGGCGGCGAGCAACAACGTCGGAAGTGTGGTGGACGGCCCGGCCACCGAGCAGCCCCAGTACCAGGCCCCGCAGACCACCCGCCGTCCCCAGTACCAGGCCCCGCAGACCAGCCGCCGTCCCCAGTACCAGGCCCCGCAGACCAGCCGCCGTCCCCAGTACCAGGCCCCGCAGACCAGCCGCCGTCCCCAGTACCAGGCCCCGCAGACCACCCGCCGTCCCCAGTACCAGGCCCCGCAGACTAGCCGCCCCCGCCCCCAGCCTCAGCCCAGCCGCCCCCGCCCCCGCCCGCAGACGCGGCCGGTGCGCCCCGTGCCGAACCAGTACATCCCCCCGGCCACCACCACGACCGTGCGCCCGCCGCCGGGTCTCTACAACCTGCCCCGCAACTAGACGCCCACTGCCGCATCTGCACCCACCAGCAGAGAGAGTCGACAGTGCCACCTGCTGTATTTATCATCAAACTGACGTATTTATCGGAGCATCTGTGAGAGCAAGTGAGTGAAGTCCGGAGCAGTGAAGTCCCTGGTCAGCGACAGAGCTGTGGAGGAGTGTGGCGACCACTTATGGCTCTGTCGAATCTTGCCAAGGCAAAGCTGAAATCAGGGAATGATATGTCTTTCTTCTTGTGTAGTGCTCGTTTAGACATGTCTAGTCATAAGCATCGAACGGTATCGCTAATGCCTGGACTTGTAAGTGTTCATCTGTGTGACATTTCATGTGCCTGAACTGAACAAATACATACATATAAAGCATATGATCAAACGCCTTTTGGTATTGATGCTAGCAGGTAAGACCCAATAAATCAACTTTACTACAACTTGACTAGTTCCTGTTTGTCTGTCGTTCCGCAATGATCTCCCACACGTTCTCGGAGGCGCATTTTATGGGACTCAAATATTTTTTCCTCGATACTTCGAGAGGTGCGATTGTTGCCGACGAAGCTAAACCAGGCGGCACTTTCCATCTCCCGACAAGGGTGAATGGGTTAACAGGTCAACGATATTATCCTATTTACCATCTTTGGAACGGGTTACAGGCCACGGATTTAGGTCACTTTGAAAGCACATCAGCGATCCGTTGATCTTTCTTTAACGAAATGACCATAAATCATTAAACATCCAAAAATATTTTATACTGCCTTTTTGCTGGTCAAGAAGTCAATCCTACCAAGCATCAAAGCTTCCATCGAAACTAAAGAAGCCGTTACCCTGGCTATGAGAGAGGCTGAAGGTTAAACCGAGCCGCGCCGGGGAGAGGGGGGGGGGCGTTTAGACGCCCCCCTAAGGTTTTTCGAGGATAGCGAAGAAACGGCGGTGCGCAGTGCCGCTTTTTTCTGCACAGCTGTTGAAACATCAATTACCCACATATTGTAACAAAAATTGACTTCGGGTCAGCTCAGGTCAAGTCACCAAGTTAGGTCACGTGACCCCACCTCCAAAAATGTTTCCGGTCGCACCACAGTCACAGTATGTGGCCGATTGATTTCGTACTTGCAGGATTTCATAAGGGCAGTGCTACCTACAATTCGTTAATCTCATATTTTTTTATATCGGTGACCTAAGGCCGGGTCAATTTCGTGACCTCCCCATTATAAGCCAATGGGGAAATAATAAATTGCTTCTTATTCTGAAGATACGAATTACATCAGCCCAATTACATCAGGATCATGTTAGCATAGGCCATTGATGAAGTTCCAATTACAATTTGTGTTCAGTGACCCCTACAGGGTCAGATGAGGTCACCCGAGGTCACCAACACTTTGACCTGTTGACCTATGACTTGTTTCCAAAGGTCATGTCAGGCGCAACTGGCGTCACGTATTATCGATGCGTGTAGCTTGCTTAGTTTCCGAGTGTTTGTTGTTCAGGAGCATATGTACAGGTGTAACCAGGTTACATTTATGGTTACCACTGAGATCGTGTTCGTGACCTCCGATGACCTGAGATGACTTGTTTGTCCTCTGGCAGTTTCTATGACATTTTGCGACGCTGATTTCAAATTTGGCATCCATTTTACATAAATATATGTTCCACTGGGGTCATGCTCTTTCACATGTCAACCGAGATCACCATGACCTCCATAGGCGTAGGAACAGGGAGGGGGATGGGGTGGGGGAGGGCAGCCGCGTCCCAACATTTTTGATTTTAACATTACGCCTATGGGCGTTGCATGGAAAGAATAGACTTCAGAATGCTTCCGGCCCCCCAACTTGATCATAGTTCCTGCGTCCCTGCTGACATCCGATGACCTGAGATGACCTTTTTGGATTCTGGTATTTTTTAGGACATTTTGTGACGCTGATGTCAAACTTGGCACCCATTTTGCATAATTATATGTTCATTCACAATTTTAGCTCGATTACAATTTGATTTCTACACATGCACGATTTGGATGACATCCGGGTCATTGACATGTCCTCACAAGTCACCTAATAGCAGAGAATCTTAAAATCGGATATCATCGACTTCCTCTCATCACAAGCAACACGCTCGTTTTTGTAATTGAAGCTCTAGCTCAAGTACGGGCGAAACGCCAGGGGCGTCCCCCCCCTTCTGCACGGTCATGTAGGTATCGGACGCTGCACGGGCGAGTGTTAAATGGCTACTACAATGGATGCTGCCAGTTTAGATAAGTACAGGGACCTACAGTTGCTATGGTACACACTAAGGTCCGGCATATTTTCTCCTCTGGCGTATGTTTGACGGTGAATTAAGAAACGACCATATATATGCATTCCAACCGCATTACTGAGAGCTTCAAATTGATATATTGACGCATTGGCTCATCTTATCCATTGGCTGCTTTTATGGAAAAATCCGTTTTTAGCGCTTTGCGGTGGTAAAAACCGATTTTGTCTTAAAATCAGCCAATGGATAAGATGAGCCAATGCGTCAATATATCAATTCGAAGCTCTCAGTAATGCGGTTTGAATGCATATACATATGGTCGCTTCTTAATTCACCGTCAAACATACGCCAGAGGAGAAAGAATCCGGACCTTAGTAGCCGTTTTCACGACGGTTATTGTATTGCATTGGTACCATCCGTAAAGTACCACATTCCTGAAGTACCTAAGTGTGTACCATAGCAACTGCGGGTCCCTGCACCTTATACCTATCGGTTATCACTAGGCAAGGTTGCATTGGTTTGCAATCCTTACCTTCTTCTTGAAAAGGACGTGACGTCCATGATTCCTTGATCAGTCCAGTACCGGCAAGCTTTGACGACTACCAATTTGAATTGTAATTATATGATATGACAGTGTGTACAGTGTCTGTGTACACCACAAACGTAGTGCCTCCCGCACTTATGTCGCATTTTAGTGCTACGGGTATAGAACATGTTGGGGATGAAGTTGCCTTCGTTTTCCTTTCGGAGCAGCGGTGTGTCGAAGAGAAAACGAAGGAAGTTTAATCCGTAACGGACTGAGCCCATTTCCACGTGGTATTTGTCATATTCCAATCTTGATTTTAATAGTAATTACATAATAACTGGAATCAGCTTACGCCATAACAGGTGTGTGTGTGTGGGGGTGGGGGTGGGGGTCGACCGCCATAAAAAGTGAGGGTCGACCCCCCCCCTGATTTTAAAAAGTGTGTGTGGGGGTCGCCAACCCCACCGACCCCCCCCCCCCCCCACCCCACACGTCGGCGACGCCCCTGCGTTCTAGGAACATAGACTACCCAATAGCTGATTCCTTCATCACATCAAACGACGAAACCGAGGGAATATCGGCGAAGCAATGTTTATCCCCTTCGTGAAGTTTTTAGTTGTTTGTCTTAAATTTCGATCATGCTGCATTGATTTGGAAGTGTAGGTCCCATTTATATACTTTGAGGTGGCCCTTTGTCCCCCCCCCCCCCCCCCCCCAGGTGCTCTCGGGCGCCACAGCTATATCTCGATCGAATAACCGATTTCACCGCAGATCTGATGAATAAATGTAGGGCTGCGTGCCAGCATTCGACAGACACGACCGATCATGAATGGGTCTCTCGAAAACATGACAACGTTGAGCCGATATCAACCCGATGCTTAGTAGGACGTTGTCCCGAGACACGTTTAAAAAACGTTTACAACGCATAATAATAATTCCATTATTCACGTCTAACCGTAATATGTGAGATTGGTTGTGCAGTAAGCGGCAATAGACGGTAACAACCAGGTAAGAACTACTCTTAGTTTCGGTGCTTCGTGTTTTATTCCAAAGAGATACCGTTTTGTCTTTGCAAGGGAAATTGCATGGATTGGATATGCACTGAATAAAGTAATCATTTGATGAGGAGTTTCTAATTGCACCGACTATTTTATCTTCGGCTAACGAAATAGTTTTTGATAGAAAATGAAAGGCCTCACAAAATGAACTGCTAATATTTGTGTTTACGCTGTAAGGGATATGATGTCTCAAATTGAGCCATTGCCTCCACTGGCGCAACCAGAACGTCCAAAAACGTCGGTTTGCGGGACTGTCCAAAATTCGCCTGACGTTGTTTGTTTTTGCATTAACCCGCGTCGTGCCGGGGTTGAAGCGCTTGGGGGGGGGGGGGCTTGAACGCAGACAATTTTTACGGGAATATTACGACAATGACGGCGTGCAGCAGCACCGTTGTTGGCACATCTGTTTCGGTATGAATTGTGGACCTCTAGTTCAATAAAATTTACCTCGGGTCATCTCAGGTGAGGTCACCAGGTAACGTCAAATGGTCCCACCTCCAAATAACGATGTGTTCGAGCCACATCCACAGTGTTTGACTGAGAGATGTGACACAGGATTTAATCAGGCCATAAGTAGGAACCGACAATTCTGATATCTCGGATTTCTTATATCGGTGAATTTAGGTCGGTTCGATATCGTGACTTCCCCAATATAAGTTAACGGGAAAATTTACAAATGCTTCCGCTATCGGGAGAACACCTTCTAGATCAGACCAAATGTTTCAATAACATGCTATTTTATCTCATTCTTGATGACCCAGGCACAATTTTACTCAGTGATCGCCACATGGTCAGCTGGTCAGTTGGGGTCATTTGAGGTCACCACCACTTCCTGCCAATAACTCTTAATGAAATAAAGATAGAAACATGAAACTGACAACACTGTGTTTGTCTCGTCGAGACATTTCGGTAAATGTGCACCATGATCTACCTGGGTTACCGCATAACCTGGGGTGATTTTGACCTGAGGTCAAAATTTGAATTTGACCTAACCCGATCATTATGGACAGGGTTCGAAGTGCTTGACGAGAAAAACAGGATAACGGCAGAATACCTTTCTATCGTTGGCCTATATATGTATGAGAGAAGAAGTTATGTACTAACCGCTGTTTGACAAAAACAGTGTGACCTGTGGTGACCTCTGGAACCTAGACTTTCGACCTGATCTAAAAATGAAGTACACCCAAGCAATGATAAATTTAAAACCTTGTCTTTGCTTTTCAGTTTGCTACTCTTCCTAGCTACTATCGCAGTACCTGAAATATTTGATGGCTTCTGGAGCAAATTGCTAAAACTAAAACTAATTTTGTTTGGCCTTTGATGACATCTGGTGTCTGGTGGTGATCTCAATATTGACCTGAACAAAACATAATCTAAATAATGTCGACGAGCTATTATTATTATTGTTGCTATTATATTATAGCTATTATAATTAGACGAGCTATCTAACGGCATTTTTGGATTATGCCTAATCCTTGAAGCCGAGTTCGAGGGGGGCGTCCAGATGCCTCCTCTGGTGCGACTAAGGTGGCGCCGAGCACCAACAGGGGGCGGGTTAAGAACTGCTTGATAACAAACTCTCCCTTGTATAAGATGCTTAGATCTTCCTATAAAGTCAGGAAAAGTGTTAATTTTAGGCCAATTTCCGTCGTTTTGGTAAAATATGGCGCCGATGGACCCCTTCGATCCGTTACTGTTCGCCGTTCGGCCCCCCCCCCCATCGTTTTCAAAAATCGACACGGCTGGCTTGAACCTTTGTCGATGTGCATTAGGGCGGTTCATTTTTACACGAATGCTAAATTTTCTTGGTGGCACACTTTTTCCCGTTATTTTTCGACTACGCTGAGTCGAATGGCTGAGTTTTGGTGTGTGATGGAAACAGGGTTCGGACGTGTTTCAAGACCTCCTGAACATGGCTTGATATCTTTGAATCTAGAGCGAGTAGTAGTGTATAAAGTATCTCTTAACGTAATTTGAAGAATTTTATACAAGTGGCCAAATTTTCATCTTTGAACCATTACCATAATTAAGATAATGGATGTTAAAAAGTGAGTAATTTTGCATTTTTTATATTTTGTCATTTTATCCCCTTCGATCCGTTACTGTTCGGCCCCCCAATCGTTTTCAAAAATCGACACAGCTGCATCGCAGTGGTGAATTTTGCGATTTAGCGCACATAAATTCACGGGGGTCACTTACGGCACCCAAAACGTACCATGGGGTACTTTTGGGCACTGAAAGCGAGTTTTGTATTAAAAAAAATGCCCCTAAGCAATTATAATTTTGAAATCTCGTGGCATTCTATGTTTTTTTTTTGGAGCATAGGCCACATGAGCCTGACATTTTACCTTCCGCATAAATTCACCGGGGTCGCTTATGACACCCCAAACGTACCCCGGAGTACTTTTGAGCGCCAAAGGGGAATTTTGGTTAAGCAATTAATAATAAAGATGTGAAAAAATGCGTTTTTGTTTAATTGGCCATGTTCGGGCGTCTATAACGAGCAAGGTGGCATCAGGTGGCAAAAACAACACATGGTATCCGAAGTAACTCGAGGTGCATGTTATGGCTATATAGGTTTCATTTCTCCCTAGCGTTACCTTCATTGTTGATTTTCTACTTCAAGATGCAACACATCCAACAAAATGTATGTGTGATATGCGAAGTCGACCAAACCGGAGCTTTGTAATCAGGGAAGCTATTAGTCATGAAATAGATTAAATGAAGTCTCTGCTCGGTGTTATAAGACTTATTTACGCTGACGGGCTCCGATTGTCCCGTATTTTTCACGTTTTCTAACATCACACATTCTGCCAGATCACTGGCTCTGTGCGGAAGATGCCACTTTGACCGCAAGTTGCAGTGTCATAAGGCTGTCTGTCAAATCGATAAAACATGGTGATTTTCGAAAAATACAGACAATTTACAATTGGTATCGGTAAAGAAAATTGCGATTCAGAAACTCATGCCTCCGGACTTTATGCGGGCTAAATAGCAGAATTCACCACTTTGGGCTGGCATGAACCTTTGTGGATGTGCATGTTTATATTTTTATCATTTTTATTCAGCTTCAATATTTTATTCTTATACTATTTCATTTCTAGTTTGCACTTATGTTTTAGTCATTATCACACTACAAATATTGTATCAGTATAAGTACGCTTAACCATATGTCTTAGCAGCATTTTCTCAAACTGCCCCCCCCCCCCGTCCATGATAATTCCTTAGTCGAGGCCCTGGGTCATATCGGAACTGCTCTACTATCAGGTGGCGACACAGCGGTCACGTGACCGGTGAGAGGCACCGACCCGAGGGTCACGTAACGTGCCGCTCAGTAATTACGATGGCTCCGTATAAATAGTATCGGCGAACGGTACGGAGCATCAGTGGCTCACAGCATCGCCCGCGGTAGACACATACAGAGCAGGGACCGCAGCCGCCGTCATGAAGGGATTTATTGTGTTCAGCGGTGAGTGGCCGGTACTGAGACGGGCTTCAATGTATATGCAGCCGAAAAACAGGCATATGATGCATATTATTTTCCTAAAATTGTACAAAAAAATCAACGTAATTTTTTTAATAAAGTATGAAATGTAAGATTTAAAATTTCACGTTTTCACAAATTCATATTTTGCCTTCTGGCCGATGCAAAACTGAAGCATTATGGCCAAAACATCAAACGCCCGAAATAAGTTGTTTTGGGGCAAATCAGGCACAGTCTAACATTTCAAAAATTAATCAGATTTCTCTTCCTTCGGCATCAAGATTTGGCACCAAGCAAACTTTTAATTTGTAAAAATTGCTTATACTTTCTTTCGTATTGGCAAATGTCCATTTCGACCTAATTCAGTTGTTTGAGGGCAAACACCCATGTCCTTCAGGTCCACCCTGGGCCTCTGTTTGAAAACTAAATTTTCACATTCCGTTGTCGATTCTACAAACAAAGCACCAAACTCGGAAACTTTATCGTCACTGTTGTTCAATTTGATTTAATATTTTGTTTTCACGCTGTCTCTTTTCCGATGCATGTCAATCAAAGCACTCGTACGCCGGCAGGTCATAATGTTTATTAATGTCGCTGTTATCGGTGTCTTCAGAGGTCACAATCGCGCTAGATTAACCATTTAAGTGTCTACACGCTTACTTAGTAAGTCTCAAGTGCCCAGCTACCCTCGCCGTGTGCCCTTATGTTGTATACAGCGCCGTCCCAAGTTAACCCCGCTGTGTGTCCGTCTGTTGTTGTATACAGCGCTGGCCGCCCTGGCCGTGGCCCAGGACGGCTACAGCAGCTACGGCGCTCCGCCTACCGCAGAGCCCGGCTACGACTACAGGGAGCCGACCGACCCGTTCGGCGCCGGTAACAACCCCGGAAGAGCGGTGGTCAAGGTGAGACATGTGACCCCGTGACCTAACGGACAGCCGCGTGACGTCACGGGTCACCGGGCAGCTGTTGTGAAGACACGTCAGGGGCAGGGGCGGTTGTAGCCGTGTTTTTTTTTGGGGGGAGGGGGGCAAATCCAGTGGCGTATTTCCAAAAAGTTGTTGACCGGGGTATAGAGCGCGTCGTCAACCCGTCAGCAACTGTACGTCCAGACCTTTTTTTGTGGGGGTGGGGGGGGGGGGGGGTAGAAATTCGTAGTTTCAGGACCTTGGGGGGGGGGGTCATGGGCCCTAAGCCCCTTTGATCCGCCCCTAGTTAGAGGTCACCTGGTCTGTGGTGGGGAGACTAGGGTTATCTCTGAATGGGATGAAAACATGCCGAGGTGGTTGCGCAAGCGCTCTCCGAATTTGTCTTCGGAATAGCTTATTTGCCCTTTGTGCGCCTAATCATCGATGAGTCATGGCTCGTCTTGATATGGTGTCATTCAACCTTGCAGCTAAATTATCAGATGTGGAGATCATTTGAGTTATCATTGCGATAAGATATTTGTCGTATGTATATGAAAGACTTCACTTGAAGTCAGAGTCGGTTATAAATAGATCAAAACGTTGTGTCAGCTTCATGGTCGTGATCGCCATGTGGAGAGTGTCCGCACATTACTCCGCACTTTTTTGAGACAAGGAATCCTCCTCCCCATCAGTAACTGTACTGTTGGAAACATCGATGTTTAACTTGATTGTTTACGCTCCATTTAGGTAAGTCCACCCCATTCGTTCAGCCGTTGAGTAATTCATGTTCGACCCCTTTCACCATCCAAGGCTTTAGGAAAAACGAATTGCTTTTAGGCTGTTATTTCCCACTCACTACAGCCAAGGAAAATCAATGCATCCTTAACGAACTGAGTCTAAGTGACGGCTGGAATTGGCTTGAAGGAATGTTGAGCATCCTTTCAAATGAATCAAGCTGAATACCCTGCCCTTTCGTTTCCCGCGACCCACGCAGTCTTCTTCGGCGCAGTACCAGCGTGTATCCAAACCTAAGTCCGCCACTGCTGGTGGTGACCACTTGGCTTCCCTTGATCCCCCCCCCCCCCCCATTTGAAAGGTGTGGCGGAGCCATGCAGTTGACTCATATCCAACAGCCCCTTTCTAACATTCCAATGATGCCTTTCTATTTCCCACTCATCTCCAAACGCCGCCCGTCCTCCCCTTTGACCTCTCCTGTGACCTCCTGTGACATGACCTCCTGTGACCTCCTGTTTTGCCACAGCCGGAAGCAGAGGAGGACCACCACCATGGCTCGTCGGACCCCCTGCAGTGGCTGCGGGACGCCGTGCCCGGAGAGCCCGGCGTCAGCTACCCGATCTACGCCACCATCCCGCCCAGCGGCTTCACCTGCGAGGGACGCATCGCCGGTCAGTGCGAGTTACTGTCAGGCAACACTCCCATCCATCGGAGTGGTTGTGAAACCACTATGTTGTTACATTTTCAATTGCATTTTCACGAGCAATGGTAGCTCATGCATTCGCATTGCATGCATTTTCCTGTTTGGGTGTCTCACGCATGAAAGATCATCCACATGTCATCTGAAGTGTTTCAGCTAGGCGCTGTGTTGTGTCAGTCTCTCGCACTGTAGTGTCACTCTAACCGCGCCTTTCCCGTCTGTGTTCCGCAGGTTACTACGCTGACGTGGAGACTGGCTGCCAGCCCTTCCACGTGTGCAGCCCCGTGCCGAACGGCGAGACGATGAAGCTTTCCTTCCTCTGTCCCAACGGCACCATCTTCAACCAGGAGGGATTCACGTGCCAGTGGTGGAACGAAGTCGACTGCGACAGCGCTGAGCAGTTCTACTCCAAGAACGAAGAGATCGGCGTGGTGCCCGAGTCGGCGGCGAGCAACAACGTCGGAAGTGTGGTGGACGGCCCGGCCACTGAGCAGCCCCAATACCAGGCCCCGCAGACCAGCCGCCGTCCCCAGTACCAGGCCCCGCAGACCACCCGCCGTCCCCAGTACCAGGCCCCGCAGAACAGCCGCCGTCTCCAGTACCAGACCCCGCAGACCACCCGCCGTCCCCAGTACCAGGCCCCGCAGACCAGCCGCCGTCCCCAGTACCAGGCCCCGCAGACCACCCGCCGTCCCCAGTACCAGGCCCCGCAGACCAGCCGCCCCCGCCCCCAGCCTCAGCCCAGCCGCCCCCGCCCCCGCCCGCAGACACGGCCGGTGCGCCCCGTGCCGAACCAGTACATCCCCCCGACCACCACCACGACCGTGCGCCCGCCGCCGGGTCTCTACAACCTGCCCCGCAACTAGACGCCCACCGCCGCATCTGCACCCACCAGCAGAGAGTGTCGGCAGTGCCACCTGCCGTATTTATCATCAAACTGACGTATTTATCGGAGCATCTGTGAGAGCGAGTGAGTGAAGTCCGGAGCGGTGAAGTCCCAGGACTGCGACAGACGCTGCGGAGGAGTGTGGCGACCACTTCTTTCTCTGTCGAATCTGCCCAAGGTGAAGCTGAATTCAGGGAATGATATGTCTTTCTTCTTGTGTGTAGTGCTCGTTTAGACTTGTCTAGTCAAAAGAATCGAACGGTATCGCTAATGCCTGGACTTGTAAGTGTTCATCTGCGTGACATTTCATGTGCCCGAACTGAACAAATACATACATATATAGCATATAATCAAACGCCTTTTGGTATTGATGCTAGCGGGAAAGACCCAATAAATCGTATTCACTACAACTTGACTAGTCCCTGTGTGTCTGTCGTTCCGCAATGATCTCCCACACGTTCTCGTAGGCGCATTTTAAGGGACTCAAGGATTTATTTTCGAAACGTCGAGATTTACGATTGTCCCCGACGAAGCTAAACCAGGCGGCCCTTTTTATCTCCCGACAAAAAGTGATTGGGTTAACGAGTCAACTCTCCTATTTACCAGTCTTTGGAACGGGTCACAGGCCACGGATTTAGGTCACTTTGAAAGTACATCAGCGATGCGTTGATCTTTTTTAACGAAATGACCGGAAATCCTTAAACCTCAACAACTGTTTTATAATGCTGTTTTGCCTTTTTGCTGGTCAATAAGTCAATTCCGAAAAGCATCAAAGCTTCCATCCAAGGCGAAGAAGCCGCTACTCAGAGCTCTCCCTGGCTATAGGAGAGGCTGAAGCACAGGTATCCCTGGTAGGCTTGGCGAGCTAGCACCCCATATGTCAAAAGTCTTACCTCAGCGGCTGGCTTAATGACACTACTCTCTGAACACATGAGTATCGTATACTCTGACGAGCGGCTGGGTTGTTCGTTGTGCAGTTATTCTCCCCGGTCGGCTGATATTGTTTTGTGCAGCCGTTGCAGTCTGTGGCTGATTGACGCTACAGTCTCTGACATCCAGCGTTACAATGTCTGACATCCAGCGTTACAGTCTCTAACATCCAGCGTTACAGTCTCTGACATCCAGAGTTACAGTCTCTGACATCCAGCGTTACAGTCTATGACATCCAGCGTTACAGTCTCTGACATCCAGCGTTACAGTTCTGACATCCAGCGTTACAGTCTCTGACATCCTGCGTTACAGTCTATGACATCCAACGTTACAGTCTATGACATCCAGCGTTACAGTCTATGACATCCAGCGTTACAGTCTCTGACATCCAGCGGTGCAGTCTCTGACATCCAGCGTTACAGTCTCTGACATCCAGCGTTGCAGTCTCTGACATCACCCCATGACATGACCCCCTCCCCGTCGGCGACGCCCCTGGGTTCTAAGAACATAGACTACCCAATACCACCTTCATCACATCACACGACGAATCCGGGGGAATATCGGCGAAGCAATGTTTATCTCTTTTGTGTAGTTTTAAGTTGTGGGTCTTCACTTTCGATCATGCTGTATTGATTTGGAAGCGTATGTCCCATTTATTTACTTTTGGAGTGGCCTTCAGTCCCCCCCCCCCCCAGGTGCTCTCGGGCGCCACAGCTATATCTCGATCGAATAACCGATTTCACGGCAAATCCGACGAATAAATGTAGGGCTGCGTGCCAGCATTCGACAGACACGACCGATCATGAATGGGTCTCTCGAAAACATGACAACGTTGAGCCGATATCAACCCGATGCTTAGTAGGACGTCGGCCCGATAAACGTTTAAAAAACGTTTACAACGCATAATAATAATTCCATTATTCACGTCTAACCGTAATATGTGAGATTGGTTGTGCAGTAAGCGGCAATAGACGGTAACAACCAGGTAACAACTACTCTTAGTTTCGGTGCCTCGTGTTTTATTCCAAAGAGATACCGTTTTGTCTTTGCGAGGGAAATTGCATGGATTGGATATGCACTGAATAAAGTAATCATTTGATGAGGAGTTTCTAATTGCACTTACTATTTTATCTTCGGCTAACGAAATAGTTTTTGATTCGAAAATGAAAGGCCTTACAAAATGAACTGCTTCTGTTTTTGTTTATGGTGTAAGGGATATGATTTCTCAAATTGAGCCCTTAGCTCCACTGGCGCAACCAAAGCGTCCAAAAACGTCGGTTTGCGGGACTGTCCAAAATTCGCCTGTATGTGTTTGTTTTTGCATTAACCCGCGTCGTGCCGGGGTTGAGGCACTTGGGGAGATGGGGGGGGGGGGGGCTGGGACGTATCCGATTTTTTGTCAGGAATGTTACGACAATGGCGGCGTGCAGCACCACCGTTTCTGGCACATCTGTTTCGCCATGAATTGTGCACCTTTAGTTTAACAAATTTGACTTCGGGTCATCTTAGGTGAGGTCACCAGGTCACGTCAACTGTTCCCACAGCCACAGTGTTTGACTGATAAATGTGACACAGGATTTAATCAGGCCATAAGTAGGTACTCACAATTCTGCTATCTCAAATTTTTTTCTATCGGTGAATTTAGGTCAGTTCGATCCCGTGGCTTTCCCAATATAAGTTAACGGCAAAATTTACAAATGCTTCCGCTATCAGGAGAACACACACTAGATCAGACCAATGGTTTCAATAACATGTTATTTTATCTCATTCTTGATGACTCAAGCACAATTTTACTCAGTGATCGCCACATGGTCAGCTGGTCAGTTGGGGTCATTTGAGGTCACCACTACTTCCTGCCAATAACTCTTAAAGGGAACAGTACACCTTGAGAAAAGTCGTGGAATGATGGAAAACAGTGTCCTGATTACGGTTCTGGCATTCGTTTTTGCGAAAAAGTTACCACATTGGCATAATTGGAAAAATATTGATATTAACCCTCGCCCTATGGGGGGTGCCTGACAGCCCCCCCCCCCCCTGAGTTTTTTCTTGAATAACTTTTTAGACATGCAGCACATCTTGCTGAAATATTCAGTCGCTGAGTTTTTAACAATTATACATATGCCGTAAAAAAATCATTTATAATTAGTTGCGAATTTTTGGAGATAATCATATTTTGGTGACGTCATGTTGGTGGAAAAACTATAAATATTTGAAAAATCGTAGAAAACAGAATTGTAAAGGAAATTGCAAACCCAATTCACGAAAGATATGTCATTCATGTCATTCTCTTTAAAATGGCAATCTCGGATTTTCGGAATTTTGGGTATTTGACTCTTAAAATTCAAAAAACTTATTTTGGGGTGGAAGAATCACCAAAAAATCAAATTTTTCAAAGATGTTAAAAAAACGGAATATTTGTGAGAGAACTTGGTATGTACAATACCCAAACCAAACTTCAAAGCAATATATCTATTTTTGACTGAATGATTTTTTTTTACAAGATACGAACAAATAATTCTCTTTTCTGTATTTGTGAGACAAAACTGGTCTAGGTGCATGCCTTTTTATTTACATTTATCAATTTCTAATTTTGATGTTTTCAGACAAGAGAAAAATCGCTGTTCTCGTGGTCGATCCGAGGTCATTCACTTGACCTGGAAGGTCACCTGTTGACCTGAAACCTAAAAATCGCATACTGTTAAATTCCTCTCATGACAGGCAACATGCTGGTTCTTACTGCATTGCTCTAAGTTGCTTGGTTTGGAAGTTCACAGGGGCCCTGTCAGGCCCTCCCCGTAGGGCGAAGGTGAAAAAAGCTCCCGTAGGGCGAGGGTTAATACATATGACGTCACAATAATCTTGCGTGACCAAAACCAGTGGTGACGTCATACCCGCAAAAGCCTATCATTGAATCAGAATATGTAAGCAACACTAACAACCTCATTCACTGGGTCGTGACTCGCGAGTATATTGGTCCCAATTGAAAATGTGTGAATGTTTACACCTAGGCCTTGTATGAGTAGAGTTGGAGTGGCGTTGCGTGAACACATACCCGTTATGTTCGTGTGTATAAATAAATGTGATATACCTACCCACAAATGTGTTAATATGTGTGTCAATCGGTATGTGGTGGATGTAAATAAACATTGCACCTACCGGTACTAGCCATCTATCAAAAGGTGTGCCTTTTCAAGACAAGTGTAGACATTTTTTGCAATTTGAAATCCAACGAAAATTGACAAAGTTATAGCCAATAATATTTTGAGCTAAGCGACATTTCAACGTAAACAATAAACAAACTTTGTCAAAATTTAATCAATATATTGCATGAACACCGACCAGCTACCAATCAACGAATACGTCTTTTCACTAAGCATTTATTGGTAGCCTTCAATTGGAAATCGGTTCACAATTGACAGAGGTAATTATTTGAAACTGTAATCACAGGCAGAATGTACCCCTAATGTATCGCAGTTACAGGTGCATTTTCTTCTATTGCGGAGAATATTGCAGCTACTGGTACGAGCCACCCTTCAAAAGGTGTGCCTTTTCAAGACGAGTGCCGGTATTATTTTCAATTGTAAATTCTATAAAAATGGGCAAAGTTATGGCCAATAATATTTATTACGAGCGAGCGCGAAGCGCTCTCTCGTCCTTCCGTGTGTGGTTCACTACCACTGCTCGTGCCGCGTGCCGCGTGAGGGGTGTTGAAAAGGGTTTTCTCGCAAAAACTCCGCAACTGCTGGGCCGATTGTGTTCAAATTTGGTGTGTGGTTAGGGACCTCTCAGCCACCACTTTTCCACAAGTCAGTGCCTCTGCACGTGCGCACGTGCACACCCTATTATATATCTCAGGAACGGCTGAGCCTATTGTGTTCGAATTTGGTGTGTGGTTAGGGACCTCCAGCCGCCAATTTCCCACAACTCAGGGGTGGGGTGCTTCTGCACGTGCGCACGTGCGCACCTTTTTTTGTATCTCAGAAACTACTTGCCCTATCGAGTTGAAATTCGCCATACATTTCCCTCGCGCTCGCTCGTTCATCGCCGACTACGGCGCCTTACTGGTAGCTCATGAACACATGATGCGTTTCGGTGGCGGCCGGTCCAAATAGCGAAAACGTTATATTACCCTGGCGAAAACGAAGTGCGGTAGGAATACTAATGACGTATGCGAAACGTCATTTGTCCATTTAAAATATAAATCAATATACCCAACAGTTTTGGCGTTGAAACTCAGCAACTAGGTCGTTTTGGAAGGGAAATTTTTAGATTTAGAGATTTCCCAGTACTCCCGACAATCTGGCGATATCAGTTAAAAACTAATGTTAAGGGTGTACTATTCCCTTTAATGAAATAAAGACAGAAACATGAAACCGACAACACTGTGTTTGTCTCGTCGAGACATTTTCGTAAATTTGCAACATGATCTACCTGGGTTACCGCATAACCTGGGGTGATTTTGACCTGAGGTCAAAATTTTAATTTGACCTAACCCGATCATTATGATCAGGGTTCGAAGTGCTTGACGAGAAAAACAGGATAACGGTAGAATGCCTTTCTATTGTTTGCCTATATATGTAGGAGAGAAGAAGTTATGTACTAATCACTTTTTGACAAAAACAATATGTCCTGTGGTGACCTCTGGAACCTAGACTTTCGACCTGATCTAAAAATGAAGTACACCCAAGCCATGATAAATTTAAAACCTTGCCTTTGCTTTTCAGTTCGTTACTCTTCCTAGCTATCGCAGTACCTGAAATATTTGATGGCTCCTGGAGCAAATTGCTAAAAACTAAAACTAAAACATTTTTGGCCTTTGATGACATCTGGTGTCTGGTGGTGATCTCAATATTGAACTGAACAAAAAATAATTGAAATAATGTCGACATGAAATTAGACGAGCTATCTAACGGCATTTTTGGATTATGTCTACTCCATGAAGCCGAGTTCGAGGGGGGCGTCCAGCTGCCTCCTCTGGCGCGACTAAGGTGGCGCCGAGCACCAACCCTGCTGTTATCAAGCAGGGTTAAGAACTGCTTGATAACAAACTTTCCCTTGCATAAGATGCTTAGATCTTCCTATAAAATCAGGAAATGTGTTAATTTTAGTTCAATTTCAGCCGTTTTGGTAAAATATTGCGTCGATGGACCCCTTCGATCCGTTACTGTTCGCCGTTCGGCCCCCCAATCGTTTCCAAAAATCGACACGGCTGGCGTGAACACTTGTCGATGTGCATTAGGGCGGTTCATTTTTACACGAATGCTAAATTTTCTTAGTGGCACACTTTTTTCCCGTTATTTCGACTACGCTGATTCCAATGTTATCAACATTTTTGAAATAAAAAATATTTAAGGGTCGCGAAAAATCGCCGAAAATTCCATGTTTTGCAATAAAGGCCCTAAAATTTATCGCCCATCTTGTCTCTGCGATTTAACGAATCAAATTCAAATTTTTCCTTGTGGTATACTGTTTTCCTGTTATTTAGACTATGGTGATTCCAGTGATATACATTTTTGTTAAATAAAAAAGATATTTAGGGGTCGCAATTTTTTTTTAACATTTCAGCTTTCTCTTTAAATACCCCAAAATCGCCCATTTTGTAACCGCGGATTCACGACACAAATATAATATTTTCGACATGGCACACTTATTACTAGTTCATAGGGTTGTGCTTATTCCAAATATAACAATACATTTGTAATAAATACAATATTTAGGGGTGGAAAAATCGCCAAATATTTGACATTTTTCTCAAACCATCCCAATGTCACTTATTTTGTCACGGCGATATTACATGCCTGCACTGTTTTTACAGTCTCTGTTGGCCTGCGTTACCCCACCAATCGAACAGCTCAGGTTTGTCTCACAATGGAAACACAATTCTAAAGAATAGTGTCATCCAATGTTCAACCAACCTTCGGTTACAGTGTTTGACATCCAGCGGTACAGTATCTAACATCTAGCGTTACAGTCTCTGTTGTCGAGCGTTACAGTCTTTGACGACTAGCTTATAATGGTTAATTCATACAACTTGAAAATGTTTTAAACATTGTCTAAATCATTTTTCTTCTTCAAATCAACAGCGGCGTCTTTGTCCTGTTAGGCACACGTTTACAAAAAAAGGAAAACAGTTGGGTATCGATGGATTCATTTGCCAGGAGCATTCATTTATTCCATTCATATTTTCATATTTTATTTTGTGATGCTGCTCATAAAATCATATGGATGGAAATGATCAGTAGCAAGTAAAACGTTCTTATTGAGTCGGGAACCGGCAATGACACGACATCACTGCGCTGCAAACCAAATCCGCACGCAGACTAATCGGTTGCCTGACGCGTCTACTGTCCCCGCCAGGAGAAATGAGGGAGATGGATCATGTTCTCTGGTGCGGTGCGCCCGACCCCCGACGCCCGCCCGACCTCAGACTGAACAATAGATAAGGCATGCGTTGCTGACGTTACCGAAGACGCGCGGGATAGAATGTGATCGGTGTCGTCGTGTTGTCGACTGATGGACAATTATAAACTGGACAATCACTTTTGGATTCTTAGCACAAAATCGAATTAACAGCTTAACGGATTAACTTTCCAGTTAACGGAAGTTAATGCTTCTGTTAACAATTGCAAAATATACCGAGAGCGTTAAAACGTTAAAGGAAAGTTAACTCGTTAATTAACGAATTAACGGATTAACGGAAGTATGCCCAGCTGGTGATGTTGAGTTGTCTGGTGATGTTGAGTTGTCAGATATTCGGCTTGTCCGGCTTGGCTCGTTCTACTTGGTAGTCGGTGGTGACTAAAATGTCAATTTCATCGATAACAGCGACGAAGAATTTGTTCATGTCATCAGTGTTCAAGTGAACTGGAAGTGATGTATTTTGATGCTATGACACAGCAGGGTTGTCACTAAGCGCATTTGGAGAAGACTCATAAGGTCACCGCGAGATGTCATTCTGATGCTCTGAATGAATGGAGCATTTGGTAGAATCATGTGCATGCTTGTGTAGTTACAGGTCTGCTGCTATGCATATACCGGTCTGCTTCTGTTTTGGCTACTTGCTGTATACTGATAAGATGTTGAGTCTTATCAGCCAGAGGAATAGGCACGGCATTACGTAGCTTCACACAGCGTTATGGAATGTGATGGCTTAGGTTCGACTACGGACGGCCCTTGAGGTAGGCTGCCTTCTTCTTTGTACAGGTGCGGGGATCAGTTTTTTTCACCCTAGGCCCGGTTGGATGGTCACACGTTCGAGTGTGCAGCGCAGTGGTGACGTGACAAGATCATCTGAATATTGCCGATAATTATATTTCAAAGAAATGCGCTCAGTTGAGGACCAGAGTGACAGTCTCCGGCGGTATAATTATGTGAGGTATGTTGCAACTCTTGTCGTTTGAATCTGATCGCCTTTATCGCGTAAGTCAACATCAATAGCTTAGGTCAGGTAAGGTCATAATAATCAGGGCCTCGGCTAACATGTTTAATGGGGGGAGGGGGAGGGGGGGGGGGGGCAAATGCCCCGCAGTGACCCCTGGATGCCCCATAGTGACTAAATCCCCCCCCCCCCTCCCCAGTAGGAGCAAAATTCGTAGGTAAAAATCCAAAGATGCGGTCTGTAAAATAGATAAACGCGTCACTGAAGCATGCTTTCAACTTAAAACCAGTAAAACACCATTTGCAGCTACCTAGCGTAGCTTTGGAGATCTTGAGGACCGATACCCGCCCCTCGTCGCGTCAGTTCGATATTGTCGTGGACCATAGACCTGTCAGTATATATTATTTTGGGGTGTCCCTCTGCCCCCCTTGAGTCCCCCCCCCCCCCCAACGGTACTCTCCGCCCCTCAATGTTTTCTGGCCACCAGCGGATCCAAGGGGTGGGGCAAAAGGGCCAAGCCCCCAAACTGCCTGAAATCAGCAATAATTCGACGCACTTTCTCATTAAAAGTTGTATTACTTTTTAATAACTCATTCATCCATAAAGAAGCAAAATTCGATGAGTGTTTTTATCTGTTTGCGACGTTTTGGATTTCGCCCCCAAACCAACTTTTGTGCCGTTCTGGACCCTCTATTGCTTCTGGCCTCCGATCAGGCACCTCACACTTACAGGTTACTTGCGCGGCGATCTGTAGAAAACCAAGCTTCTGATGAATTCGTTGGTTCTAGCAGGGGTTCTAGCACCGTTAATTTTTGAGTGGGGGGTCGGCTGAAATGACGAAAAAATATACCCCTATTTTTATGCCTGTATTTAAGCCTTTGTAGCATTTTTAATGTGGATTTTCATGTTATAGAAGGTACTTGTTATTTAGCGCCGCCAAGCGTCGCGAAATTTTGTTACGGGTTTGCCTGATAAAACCCAGAAATATGGGCAGTGAGCCTTGTAGAGGATAAGAAGCTAAAAATGTTATTCATTCAATTCAACGTTACAGCGAACCGAAGACGATGACAATTGCTTCGGTATGACGATGGCCACCGATGTGACGCCGCGAAGCAACGTGAACATTTTAATTTTAGGTCGTGGAAAACGAAATTGTAATATTGGAACCAAACCGTGAGTGGAGCTAAGCCTTAGGTACACACATTTTGCCTTCTGGCCGATGCAAAACTGAAGCATTATGGCCTTTTCTGGTTCCGCATCTCGATATCATGAAAATATTGAAATGAAAGTAGTTTTTCATCTACATTAGCCTTGGATAGTAAATCACGATGACCGGTGGCAGTCAGCGCTCAAAGTACATTTTAACAAATTATCACAAATTATGTAACAAATTATGTAACAAAATACGTAACAAATTATGTAACAAAATATGTAACAAATTATGTAACAAATTATGTAACAAAATACGTAACAAATTATGTAACAAAATATGTAACAAATTATGTAACAAATTATGTAACAAATTATGTAACAAATTATGTGACAAATTATGTAACAAATTATGTAACAAATTATGTAAAAAAAAACAAAATATAACAAATTATATAACAAATTCACAAATTATGAGTGACATTTCTAGCCACAAATCGCATAGAAAAGTTGTGCAGTTTTTCAAAACTTTCATGATCTTTC
The DNA here is from genome assembly GCA_036785665.1 of Chirona hameri. Lineage (NCBI taxonomy): Eukaryota > Metazoa > Arthropoda > Thecostraca > Balanomorpha > Balanidae > Chirona > Chirona hameri. The sequence goes on along the minus strand of JAXIVJ010002197.1, from coordinate 53,714 downwards.
AGAAACTTTTCAGCGCAGTAATCCTTCGTGAAAACGGCAAGTATGTCATTTTTAGTTTGCACTTATGTTTTAGTCATTATCACACTAAACATATTGTATCAGTATAAGTACGCTTAACCATATGCCTGAGCATCATTTTATCGAACTGCCCCCCCCCCTACCCCCAATACGTGATAATTCCTTAGTCGAGGCCCTGGGACATGCCGGAACTGCTCTACTCTCAGGCGGTGACACAGCGGTCACGTGACCGGTGAGAGGCGCCGACCCGAGGGTCACGTGACGTGCCGCTCAGTAATTACGATGGCTCCGTATAAATAGTATCGGCGAACGGTACGGAGCATCAGTGGCTCACAGCATCGCCCGCGGTAGACACATGCAGAGCAGGGACCGCAGCCACCGGCATGAAGGGATTTATTGTGTTCAGCGGTGAGTGGCCGGCACAGAGACGGGCTTCCATGTATATGCAGCCAAAAAACAGGCATATAATGCATGTCATTTTGTTAAATTGTACAAAAGAAAATAAACGGTCAAAATTGATTCAGAAGTATGAAGTGTAAGATATAAAATTGCACATTTTAACATCACATTTTGCCTTCTGGCCGATGCAAAACTGAAGCATTATGTCCAAAATATAAACGGCTGAAACCAGCTGTTTTGGGGTAAATCATAGAAAATCCAACAACATTTCAAAATCTCATCAGATTCCTCTTCCTTTGGCATTCACTTTTGGTACAAAGCAAACTTTTAATTTGTAAAAGTTGCTTAGACTTTCTTTCATATTGGCAAATGTCCATTTCAACCGATTTCAGTTGTTTGAGGGCATAACCCCGATGTTTTTCGGATCCACATTGGACCTCTGTTTGAAAACTAAGTTTCTTACATTTCGTTTTCGATTCCACAAAGCAAGCGCTAAACTCGGGAAGTTTCTCGGCACTGCTGTTCAATTTGATTTAATATTTTGTTTTAATCTGTCTCTTTTCCGATGCATGCCAATCAAAGCACTCGTACGCCTGCAGGCAATAATGTGTATTGCGGTCGCTGTTATCGGTGTCTTCAGAGGTCACAATCGCGCTAGATTAACCATTTAAGTGTCTACACGCTTACTTAATAAGTCTCAAGTGCCCAGCTACCCTCGCCGTGCGCCCGTATGTTGTATACAGCGCCGTACCAAGTTAACCCCGCCGTGTGTCCGTCTGTTGTTGTATACAGCGCTGGCCGCCCTGGCCGTGGCCCAGGACGGCTACAGCAGCTACGGCGCTCCGCCTACCGCAGAGCCGGGCTACGACTACAGGGAGCCGACCGACCCGTTCGGCGCCGGCAACAACCCCGGAGGAGCGGTGGTCAAGGTGAGACATGTGACCCCGTGACCTGACGGACAGCCGCGTGACGTCACGGGTCACCGGACGGCTGTTGTGAAGACACGTCAGGGGCAGGGGTGGTTATAACCATGTTTCTTTTGGGGAGGGGTCAAATCCAGTGGCGTATTTCCAAAAAGTTGTGTCAGCGAGAAGTTGTTTACCGTGTAGAGGGAGAGGGGGGATAGAGCGCGTCGTCAACCTGTCAGCAACTGTACGCCCAGACGTTTTTTTTTTGGGGGGGGGGTGGCAAATCCTGGTTTCAGGACCTTAAGGGGAGGGGGGGTCATGGGCCCTAGGCCCCCTGGATCCTTCCCTAGTTAGAGGTCACCCGGCCTGTAGCGGGGAGGCTAGGGTTATCTCTGAATGGGATGAAAGCATCCCGAGGTAGTTGCGCAACCGCTCTCCAAATCTGTCTTCGGAATAGCTTATTTGCCCTTCTTGCGCCTAATAATCGATGAGTCATGGCTCGTCTTCATATGGTGTCATTCAACCTTGTAGCGAAATATATCAAATGTGGAGATCATTTGATAGTGTTATCATTTCGATAAGATAGTTGTCGTATGTATATGAAAGACTTCACTTGAAGTCAGAGTCGGTTATAAATATATCGAAACGTTGTGTCAGCTTCATAGTCGTGATCGACATGTGGAGAGCGTCCGCACATTACTCCGCACTTTTTTGGGACAGGGAATCCTCCTCCCCATAATTAACTGCACTGTTGGAAACATCGATGGTTAACAGTATTGTTTACGCTCCATTTAGGTAAGTCCACCCCCTTCGTTCACCCGTTGCGTAATTCATGTTCGACCCCTTTCACCATCCAAGGCTTTAGAAAAAACTAATTGTTTTTAGGCTGTTATTTCCCTCACTACAGCCAAGGAAAATCAATGGAGTTTTAACTAAATGAGTCAAGTGACAGCTGGAATTGGTTTGAAGGAATGTTGAGCATCCCTTCCAATTAATCAGGCTGAATACTCTGCCCTTTCGATTCCCGCGACCCACACAGACTTCTTCGGCACAGTACCAGTGTTAATGCAAACCTAAGTCCGCCACAGCTGGTGGTGACCACTTGGCTTCCCTGGATCTCGCCCCCCCCCCCCCCATTTCAAAGGTGTGGCGGAGCCATGCAGTTCACTCATATCCAACAGCCCTTTTCTAACATTCCAATGATGCCTTTCTATTTCCCACTCATCTCCAAACGCCGCGGTCCTCCCCTTTGACCTCTCCTGTGACCTCCTGTGACATGACCTCCTGTGACCTCCTGTTTTGCCACAGCCGGAAGCAGAGGAGGACCACCACCATGGCTCGTCGGACCCCCTGCAGTGGCTGCGGGACGCCGTGCCCGGAGAGCCCGGCGTCAGCTACCCGATCTACGCCAACATCCCGCCCAGCGGCTTCACCTGCGAGGGACGCATCGCCGGTCAGTGCGAGTTACCGTCAGGCAACACTCCCATCCATCGGAGTGGTTGTGGGACCACCATGTTGTTAAATTTTCAACTGCATTTTCACGAGCAATGGAAGCTCATGCATTTGCATTGCATGCATTTTCCTGTTTGGGTGTCTCACGCATGAAAGATCATCCACATGTCATCTGAAGTGTTTCAGCTAGGCGCTTTGTTGTGTCAGTCTCTCGCGTTGTAGTGTGTCACTCTAACCGCGCCTCTCCTGTCCGTGTTCCGCAGGTTACTACGCTGACGTGGAGGCTGGCTGCCAGCCGTTCCACGTGTGCAGCCCCGTGCCGAACGGCGAGACGATGAAGCTTTCCTTCCTCTGTCCCAACGGCACCATCTTCAACCAGGAGGGCTTCACGTGCCAGTGGTGGAACGAAGTCGACTGCGACAGCGCTGAGCAGTTCTACTCCAAGAACGAAGAGATCGGCGTGGTGCCCGAGTCGGCGGCGAGCAACAACGTCGGAAGTGTGGTGGACGGCCCGGCCACCGAGCAGCCCCAGTACCAGGCCCCGCAGACCACCCGCCGTCCCCAGTACCAGGCCCCGCAGACCAGCCGCCGTCCTCAGTACCAGGCCCCGCAGACCACCCGCCGTCCCCAGTACCAGGCCCCGCAGACCAGCCGCCGTCCCCAGTACCAGGCCCCGCAGACCAGCCGCCGTCCCCAGTACCAGGCCCCGCAGACCACCCGCCGTCCCCAGTACCAGGCCCCGCAGACTAGCCGCCCCCGCCCCCAGCCTCAGCCCAGCCGCCCCCGCCCCCGCCCGCAGACGCGGCCGGTGCGCCCCGTGCCGAACCAGTACATCCCTCCGGCCACCACCACGACCGTGCGCCCGCCGCCGGGTCTCTACAACCTGCCCCGCAACTAGACGCCCACCGCCGCATCTGCACCCACCAGCAGAGAGAGTCAACAGTGCCACCTGCCGTATTTATCATCAAACTGACGTATTTATCGGAGCATCTGTGAGAGCAAGTGAGTGAAGTCCGGAGCGGTGAAGTCCCTGGACAGCGACAGAGCTGTGGAGGAGTGTGGCGACCACTTATGGCTCTGTGGAATCTTGCCAAGGTAAAGCTGAAATCAGGGAATGATATGTCTTTCTTCTTGTGTAGTGCTCGTTTAGACTTGTCTAGTCATAAGCATCGAACGGTATCGCTAATGCCTGGACTTGTAAGTGTTCATCTGTGTGACATTTCATGTGCCTGAACTGAACAAATACATACATATAAAGCATATAATCAAACGCCTTTTGGTATTGATGCTAGTAGGTAAGACCCAATAAATCAACTTTACTACAACTTGACTAGTTCCTGTTTGTCTGTCGTTCCGCAATGATCTCCCACACGTTCTCGGAGGCGCATTTTATGGGACTCAAATATTTTTTCCTCGATACTTCGAGAGGTGCGATTGTTGCCGACGAAGCTAAACCAGGCGGCCCTTTCCATCTCCCGACAAGGGTGAATGGGTTAACAGGTCAACGATATTATCCTATTTACCATCTTTGGAACGGGTTACAGGCCACGGATTTAGGTCACTTTGAAAGCACATCAGCGATCCGTTGATCTTTCTTTAACGAAATGACCATAAATCATTAAACATCCAAAAATATTTTATAATGCCTTTTTGCTGGTCAAGAAGTCAATCCTGTAAAGCATCAAAGCTTCCATCGAAACTAAAGAAGCCGTTACCCTGGCTATGAGAGAGGCTGAAGGTTAAACCGAGCCGCGCCGGGGAGAGGGGGGGGGGGGGCGTTTAGACGCCCCCCCCCTAAGGTTTTTCGAGGATAGCGAAGAAACGGCGGTGCGCAGTGCCGCTTTTTTCTGCACAGCTGTTGAAACATCAATTACCCACATATTGTAACAAAAATTGACTTCGGGTCAGCTCAGGTCAAGTCACCAAGTTAGGTCACGTGACCCCACCTCCAAAAATGTTTCCGGTCGCACCACAGTCACAGTATGTGGCCGATTGATTTCGTACTTGCAGGATTTCATAAGGGCAGTGCTACCTACAATTCGTTAATCTCATATTTTTTATATCGGTGACCTAAGGCCGGGTCAATTTCGTGACCTCCCCATTATAAGCCAATGGGGAAATAATAAAATGCTTCTTATTCTGAAGATACGAATTACATCAGCCCAATTACATCAGGATCATGTTAGCATAGGCCATTGATGAAGTTCCAATTACAATTTGTGTTCAGTGACTCCTACAGGGTCAGATGAGGTCACCCGAGGTCACCAACACTTTGACCTGTTGACCTATGACTTGTTTCCAAAGGTCATGTCAGGCGCAACTGGCGTCACGTATTATCGATGCGTGTAGCTTGCTTAGTTTCCGAGTGTTTGTTGTTCAGGAGCATATGTACAGGTGTAACCAGGTTACATTTATGGTTACCACTGAGATCGTGTTCGTGACCTCCGATGACCTGAGATGACTTGTTTGTCCTCTGGCAGTTTCTATGACATTTTGCGACGCTGATTTCAAATTTGGCATCCATTTTACATAAATATATGTTCCACTGGGGTCATGCTCTTTCACATGTCAACCGAGATCACCATGACCTCCATAGGCGTAGGAACAGGGAGGGGGATGGGGTGGGGGAGGGCAGCCGCGTCCCAACATTTTTGATTTTAACATTACGCCTATGGGCGTTGCATGGAAAGAATAGACTTCAGAATGCTTCCGGCCCCCCAACTTGAACATAGTTCCTGCGTCCCTGCTGACATCCGATGACCTGAGATGACCTTTTTGGATTCTGGTATTTTTTAGGACATTTTGTGACGCTGATGTCAAACTTGGCACCCATTTTGCATAATTATATGTTCATTCACAATTTTAGCTCGATTATAATTTGATTTCTACACATGCACGATTTGGATGACATCCGGGTCATTGACATGTCCTCACAAGTCACCTAATAGCAGAGAATCTTAAAATCGGATATCATCGACTTCCTCTCATCACAAGCAACACGCTCGTTTTTGTAATTGAAGCTCTAGCTCAAGTACGGGCGAAACGCCAGGGACGTCCCCCCCCCCCCTTCTGCACGGTCATGTAGGTATCGGACGCTGCACGGGCGAGTGTTAAATGGCTACTACAATGGATGCTGCCAGTTTAGATAAGTACAGGGACCTACAGTTGCTATGGTACACACTAAGGTCCGGCATATTTTCTCCTCTGGCGTATGTTTGACGGTGAATAAAGAAACGACCATATATATGCATTCCAACCGCATTACTGAGAGCTTCAAATTGATATATTGACGCATTGGCTCATCTTATCCATTGAATGCTTTTATGGAAAAATCCGTTTTTAGCGCTTTGCGGTGGTAAAAACCGTTTTTGTCTTAAAAGCAACCAATGGATAAGATGAGCCAATGCGTCAATATATCAATTTTAACCTCTCAGTAATGCGGTTTGAATGCATATATGGTCGCTTCTTAATTCACCGTCAAACATACGCCAGAGGAGAAAGAATCCGGACCTTAGTAGCCGTTTTCACGACGGTTATTGTATTGCATTGGTACCATCCGTAAAGTACCACATTCCTGAAGTACCTAAGTGTGTACCATAGCAACTGCGGGTCCCTGCACCTTATACCTATCGGCTATCACTAGGCAAGGTTGCATTGGTTTGCAATCCTTACCTTCTTCTTGAAAAGAACGTGACGTCCATGATTCCTTGATCAGTCCAGGACCGGCAAGCTTTGACGACTACCAATTTGAATTGTAATTATATGATATGACAGTGTGTACTGTGTACACCACAAACGTAGTGCGTACCTCACTTATGTCGCATTTTAGTGCTACGGTTATAGAACATGTTCGGGATGAAGTTTCCTTCGTTTTCCTATCGGAGCAGCGGTGTGTCGAAGAGAAAACGAAGAAAGTTTCATCCGTAACTGACTGAGCCCATTTCCACGTGGTATTTTTCATATCCAATCTTGATTTTAATAGGAATTACATGATAACTGGAGTCAGCTTACGCCATAACAGGTGTGTTTGTGGGGGTGGGGGGGGGGGGGGGGTCGACCGACCGCCATAAAAAGTGAGGGTCGACCCCCCCCCCCCCCCTGGTTTTAAAAAGTGTGTGTGGGGATCGCCAACCCCCCCCCCCCCCCGACCGCCCCCCCCCCCCACGTCGGTGACGTCCCTGGGTTCTAGGAACATAGACTACCCAATAGCTGATTCCTTCATCAAATCAAACGACGAAACCGGGGGAATATCGGCGAAGCAATGTTTATCTCCTTCGTGAAGTTTTTAGTTGTTTGTCTTAAATTTATATCATGCTGCATTGATTTGGAAGTGTAGGTCCCATTTATATACTTTTGCGGTGGCCCTCAGCCCCCCCCCCCCCTCCCCCCCAGGTGCCCTCGGTCTCCACAGCTACATCTCGATCGAATAACCGATTTCACCGCAAATCCGACGAATAAATGTAGGGCTACGTGCCAGCATTCGACAGACACGACCGATCATGAAGAATGGGTCTCTCGAAAACATGACAACGTTGAGCCGATATCAACCCGATGCTTAGTAGGACGTCGGCCCGATAAACGTTTAAAAAACGTTTAAAACGCCTAATAATAATTCAATTATTCACGTCTAACCGTAATATGTGAGATTGGTTGTGCAGTAAGCGGCAATAGACGGTAACAACCAGGTAACAACTATACTCTTAGTTTCGGTGCCTTGTGTTTTATTCCAAAGAGATACCGTTTTGTCTTTGCAAGGGAAATTGCATGGATTGGATATGCTCTGATTAAAATAATAATTTGATGAGGAGTATCTAATTGCACCGACTATTTTATCTTCGGCTAACGAAATAGTTTTTGATTCGAAAATGAAAGGCCTCACAAAATGAACTGCTAATATTTGTGTTTACGCTGTAAGGGATATGATGTCTTAAATTGAGCCATTGGCTCCACTGGCGCAACCAGAACGTCCAAAAACGTCGGTTTGAGGGACTGTCCAAAATTCGCCTGACTTTGTTTGTTTTTGCATTAACCCGCGTCGTGCCGGGGTTGAGGCGTTTGGCGGGGGTGTTGGGACGCCCCCGATTTTTTATCTCGGGAATATTTCGACAATGGCGCAGCAGCACCGTTTCTGGCACATCTGTTTCGGCATGAATTGTGGACCTCTAGTTTAACAAAATTGACCTCGGGTCATCTCAAGTGAGGTCACCAGGTAACGTCAAATGGTCCCACCTCCAAAGAACGATGTGTTCGAGCCACAGACACAGTGTTTGACTGAGAGATGTGACACAGGATTAAATCAGGCTATAAGTAGGTACCCACAATTCTGCTATCTCGGATTTCTTATATCGGTGAATTTAGGTCGGTTCGATCTCGTGACTTCCCCAATATAAGTTAACGGGAAAATTTACCAATGCTTCCGCTATCAGGAGAACACATACTAGATTAGACCAATAGTTTCAATAACATGCTATTTTATCTCATTCTTGATGACCCAGGCACAATTTTACTCAGTGGTCGCCACATGGTCAGCTGGTCAGTTGGGGTCATTTGAGGTCACCACCACTTCCTGCCAATAACTCTTAATGAAATAAAGATAGAAACATGAAACCGACAACACTGTGTTTGTCTCGTCGAGACACTTCGGTAAATGTGCAACATGATCTACCTGGGTTACCGCATAACCTGGGGTGATTTTGACCTGAGGTCAAAATTTGAATTTGACCTAACCCGATCATTATGCACAGGGTTCCAAGTTCTTGACGAGAACTTGGTAAAGTATGGCGCCGATGGACCCTTCGATCCGTTACTGTTCTGCCCCCCCCCCCATCGGTTGCAAAAATCGACACGGCTGGCGTGAACCTTTGTCGATGTGCATTAGGGCGGTTCATTTTTACACGAATGATAAATTTTCTTGGTGGCCCACTTTTTCCCGTTATTTTTCGACTACGCTGAGTCCAATGGCTGAGTTTTGGTGTGTGATGGAAACAGGGATCGGACGTGTTTCAAGACCTCCTGAACATGGCTTGATATCTTTGAATCTAGAGCGAGTAGTAGTGTATAAAGTATCTCTTAACGTAATTTGAAGAATTTTATGCAAGTGGCCAAATTTTCATCTTAGAACCATTACCATAATTAAGATAATGGATGTTAAACAGTGAGTAATGTGGCATTTTTTTTTTTATATTTTGTCATTTTGTCCCCTTCGATCCGTTACTGTTCGGCCCCCAATCGTTTTCAAAAATCGACACAGCTGCATCGCAGTGGTGAATTTTGCGATTTAGCGCGCATAAATTCACGGGGGTCACTTACGGCACCCAAAACGTACCATGGGGTAATTTTGGGCACTGAAAGCGAGTTTTGTATTAAAAAAAATGCCCCTAAGCAATTATAATTTTGAAATCTCGTGGCATTCTATGTTTTTTTTGGAGCATAGGCCATTTGAGCCTGACATTTTACCTTCCGCATAAATTCACCGGGGTCGCTTATGACACCCCAAACGTACCCCGGGGTACTGTTGAGCGCCAAAGGGGAATTTTGGTTAAGCAATTAATAATAAAAGATGTAAAAAAATGCGTTTTTTTAATTGGCCATGTTCGGGCGTCTATAACGAGCAAGGTGGCATCAGGTGGCAAAAGCAACACATGGTATCCGAAGTAACTCGAGGTGCATGTTATGGCTATACAGGTTTCATTTCTCCCTAGCGTTACCTTCATTGTTGATTTTCTACTTCAAGATGCAACACATCCAACAAAATGTATGTGTGATATGCGAAGTCGACCAAACCGGAGCTTTGTAATCAGGGAAGCTATTAGTCATGAAATAGATTAAATGAAGTCTCTGCTCGGTGTTATAAGACTTATTTACGCCGACGGGCTCCGATTGTCCCGTATTTTTCACGTTTTCTAACATCACACATTCTGCCAGCTCACTGGCTCTTTGCGGAAGATGCCACTTTGACCGCAAGTTGTAGTGTCATAAGGCTGTCAAATCGATAAAACATGGTGATTTTCGAAAAATACAGACAATTTACAATTGGTATCGGTAAAGAAAATTGTGATTCAGAAACTCATGCCTCCGGACTTTATGCGGGCTAAATAGCAGAATTCACCACTTTCGGCTGGCATGAACCTTTGTGGATGTGCATGTTTATATTTTTATCATTTTTATTCAGCTTCAATATTTTATTCTTATACTATTTCATTTCTAGTTTGCACTTATGTTTTAGTCATTATCACACTACAAATATTGTATCAGTATATGTACGCTTAACCATATGTCTTAGCAGCATTTTATCGAACTGCCCCCCCCCCCCCCGTCCGTGATAGTTCCTTAGTCGAGGCCCTGGGACATATCGGAACTGCTCTACTCTCAGGCGGTGACACAGCGGTCACGTGACCGGTGAGAGGCGCCGACCCGAGGGTCACGTGACGTGCCGCTCAGTAATTACGATGGCTCCGTATAAATAGTATCGGCGAACGGTACGGAGCATCAGTGGCTCACAGCATCGCCCGCGGTAGACACATACAGAGCAAGGACCGCAGCCGCCGTCATGAAGGGATTTATTGTGTTCAGCGGTGAGTGGCCGGCACAGAGACGGGCTTCCATGTATATGCAGCCGAAAAACAGGCATATGATGCATATTATTTTCCTAAAATTGTACAAAAAAAATCAACGTTAAAAAATTGTTTATAAAGTATGAAATGTAAGATTTAAAATTTCACATTTTCACAAATTCATATTTTGCCTTCTGGCCGATGCAAAACTGAAGCATTATGGCCAAAACATCAAACGCCCGAAATAAGCTGTTTTGGGGCAAATCAGGCACAGTCTAACATTTCAAAAATTCATCAGCTTTCTCTTCCTTCGGCATCAAGATTTGGCACCAAGCAAACTTTTCATTTGTAAAAATTGCTTATACTTTCTTTCGTATTGGCAAATGACCATTTCGACCTAATTCAGTTGTTTGAGGGCAAACACCCATGTCCTTCGGATCCACCCTGGACCTCTGTTTGAAAACTAAGCTTTCACATTCCGTTGTCGATTCTACAAACAAAGCACCAAACTCGGAAACTTTATCGTCACTGTTGTTCAATTTGATTTAATATTTTGTTTTCACGCTGTCTCTTTTCCGATGCATGTCAATCAAAGCACTCGTACGCCGGCAGGTCATAATGTTTATTAATGTCGCTGTTATCGGTGTCTTGAGAGGTCACAATCGCGCTAGATTAACCATTTAAGTGTCTACACGCTTACTTAGTAAGGCTCAAAGGCCCAGCTGCCCTCGCCGTGTGGCCGTATGTTGTATACAGCGCCGTCCCAAGTTAACCCCGCCGTGTGTCCGTCTGTTGTTGTATACAGCGCTGGCCGCCCTGGCCGTGGCCCAGGACGGCTACAGCAGCTACGGCGCTCCGCCTACCGCAGAGCCCGGCTACGACTACAGGGAGCCGACCGACCCGTTCGGCGCCGGCAACAACCCCGGAGGAGCAGTGGTCAAGGTGAGATATGTGACCCCGTGACCTGACGGACAGCCGCGTGACGTCACGGGTCACCGGGCGGCTGTTGTGAAGACACGTCAGGGGCAGGGGCGGTTGTAGCCGTGTTTTTTGGGGGGAGGGGCAAATCCAGTGGCGTATTTCCAAAAAGTTGTTGACCGGGGTATAGAGCACGTCGTCAACCCGTCAGCAACTGTACGTCCAGACCTTTTTTTTGTGTGGGGGGGGGGAGAAAATCGTAATTTCAGGACCTTGGGGGGGGGGTTCATGGGCCCTAGGCCCCCCTCGATCCGCCCCTAGTTAGAGGTCACCTGGTCTGTGGTGGGGAGACTAGGGTTATCTCTGAATGGGATGAAAGCATCCCGAGGTGGTTGCGCAACCGCTCTCCAAATCTGTCTTCGGAATAGCTCATTTGCCCTTTGTGCGCCTAATCATCGATGAGTCATGGCTCGTCTTCATATGGTGTCATTCAACCTTGCAGCAAAATGTATAAAATGTGGAGATCATTTGATAGTGTGATCATTGCGATAAGATATTTGTCGTATGTATACGAAAGAGTTCACTTGAAGTCAGAGTCGGTTATAAATTGATCGAAACGTTGTGCCATCTTTATTGTCGTGATCGCCATGTGGAGAGCGTCCGCACATTACTCCGCACTTTTTTGAGACAGGGAATCCTCCTCCCCATCACCAAGTGTACTGTTGGAAACATCGATGTTTAAAAGTATTGTTTACGCTCCATTTAGATTCATGTTCGACCCCTTTCACCATCAAGGCTTTAGGAAAAATGAATTGTTTTTAGGCTGTTATTTCCCACTCACTACAGCCAAGGAAAATCAATGGAGCCTTAACAAACTGAGTCTAAGTGACAGCTGGAATTGGTTTGAAGGAATGTTGAGCATCCCTTCCAATGAATCAAGCTGAATACTCTGCCCTTTCGTTTCCCGCGACCCACGCAGACTTCTTCGGCACAGTACCAGCGTGTATCCAAACCTAGATCCGCCACTGCTGGTGGTGACCACTTGGCTTCCCTGGATCTCGCCCCCCCCCTACCAATTTCAAAGGTGTGGCGGAGCCATGCAGTTGACTCATATCCATCAGCACCTTTCTAACATTCCAATGATGCCTTTCTATTTCCCACTCATCTCCAAACGCCGCGGTCCTCCCCTTTGACCTCTCCTGTGACCTCCTGTGACATGACCTCCTGTGACTTCCTGTTTTGCCACAGCCGGAAGCAGAGGAGGACCACCACCATGGCTCGTCGGACCCCCTGCAGTGGCTGCGGGACGCCGTGCCCGGAGAGCCCGGCGTCAGCTACCCGATCTACGCCACCATCCCGCCCAGCGGCTTCACCTGCGAGGGACGCATCGCCGGTCAGTGCGAGTTACCGTCAGGCAACACTCCCATCCATCGGAGTGGTTGTGAGACCACTATGCTGTTACATTTTCAATTGCATTTTCACGAGCAATGGAAGCTCATGCATTGCATGCATTTTCCCGTGTGGGTGTCTCACGCATGAAAGATCATCCACAAGTCATCTGAAGTGTTTCAGCTAGGCGCTTTGTTGTGTCAGTCTCTCGCGTTGTAGTGTGTCACTCTAACCGCGCCTCTCCCGTCTGTGTTCCGCAGGTTACTACGCTGACGTGGAGGCTGGCTGCCAGCCGTTCCACGTGTGCAGCCCCGTGCCGAACGGCGAGACGATGAAGCTTTCCTTCCTCTGTCCCAACGGCACCATCTTCAACCAGGAGGGCTTCGCGTGCCAGTGGTGGAACGAAGTCGACTGCGACAGCGCTGAGCAGTTCTACTCCAAGAACGAAGAGATCGGCGTGGTGCCCGAGTCGGCGGCGAGCAACAACGTCGGAAGTGTGGTGGACGGCCCGGCCACCGATCAGCCCCAGTACCAGGCCCCGCAGACCACCCGCCGTCCCCAGTACCAGGCCCCGCAGACCACTCGCCGTCCCCAGTACCAGGCCTCGCAGACCAGCCGCCGTCCTCAGTACCAGGCCCCGCAGACCACCCGCCGTCCCCAGCACCAGGCCCCGCAGACCACTCGCCGTCCCCAGTACCAGGCCCCGCAGACCAGCCGCCGTCCTCAGTACCAGGCCCCGCAGACCACCCGCCGTCCCCAGTTCCAGGCTCCGCAGATCAGCCGCCGTCCTCAGTACCAGGCCCCACAGACCAGCCGCCGTCCCCAGTACCAGGCCCCGCAGACCACCCGCCGTCCCCAGTACCAGGCCCCGCAGACCAGCCGCCCCGGCCCCCAGCCTCAGCCCAGCCGCCCCCGCCCCCGCCCGCAGACGCGGCCGGTGCGCCCCGTGCCGAACCAGTACATCCCCCCGACCACCACCACGACCGTGCGCCCGCCGCCGGGTCTCTACAACCTGCCCCGCAACTAGACGCCCACCACCGCATCTGCCCCCACCAGCGAGAGAGTCGACAGTGCCACCTGCCGTATTTATCATCAAACTGACGTATTTATCGGAGCATCTGTGAGAGCGAGTGAGTGAAGTCCGGAGCAGTGAAGTCCCTGGACTGCGACAGACGCTGCGGAGGAGTGTGGCCACCACTTCTGGCTTGGTGGAATCTGCCCTAGGTGAAGCTGAAATCAGGGAATGATATGTCTTTCTTCTTGTGTAGTGCTCGTTTAGACTTGTCTAGTCATAAGCATAGAACGGTATCGCTTATGCCTGGATTTGTCAGTGTTCATCTGTGTGACATTTCATGTGCCCGAACTGAACAAATACATAAATATAAAGCATATAATCAAACGCCTTTTGGTATTGATGCTAGCGGGAAAGACCCAATGAATCATCTTCACTGCAACTTGACTAGTTCCTGTTTGTCTGTCGCTCCGCAATGATCTCCCACACGTTCTCTGAGGCGCATTTTAAGGGATTCAAGGATGTATTTTCGAAACGTCGAGATTTGCGATTGTCCCCGACGAAGCTAAACCAGGCGGCCCTTTTGATCTCCCGACAAAAAGGTGAATGGGTTAACGAGTCAACTCTCCTATTTACCAGTCTTTGGAACGGGTCACAGGCCACGGATTTAGGTCACTTTGAAAGTACATCAGCGATCCGTTTATATTTTTTTAACGAAATGATCGTAAATCCTTAAACATCACAAACTGTTTTATACTGCTGTTTTGCCTTTTTGCTGGTCAAGAAGTAAATCCTGCAAAGCATCAAAGCTTCCATCCAAGCCGAAGAAGTCGCTATTCAGAGCTCTCCCTGGCTATACGAGAGGCTGAATCCCAGGTATCCCTGGTAGGCTTGGTGAGCTAGCACTCTATATTTCAAGTCTTACCTCAGCGGCTGGCTTAATGACATGACTCTCTGAACACATGAGTATCGTATACTTTGACGAGCGGCTGGGTTGTTCGTTGTGCAGTAGTTCTCCCGGTCGGCTGATATTGTTTTGTGCAGTAATTCTCCTCTGTCGGATGATATTGTTTTGTGCAGTAGTTCTCCCCGGTCGGCAGATATTCTTTTTTGCAGTCGTTGCAGACTGTGGCTGATTAACGCTACAGTCTCTGACATCCAGCGTTACAGTATCTGACATACAGCGTTACAGTCTCTGACATCCAGCGTTACAGTCTCTGACATCCAGCGTTACACTCTCTGACATCCAGCGTTACAGTCTCTGACATCCAGCGTTACAGTCTCTGACATCCAGCTTTACAGTCAAATGCTGCGTTACAGCGTTACAGAGAAATGAGGGAGATGGATCATGTTCTCTGGTGCGGTGCGCCCGACCCCCGACGCCCGCCCGACCTCAGACTGAACAATAGATAAGACATGCGTTGCCGACGTTACCGAAGACGCGGGATAGAATGTGATCGGTGTCGTCGTGTTGTCGACTGATGGACCATTATGAGCTGGAGAATCACTTTTGGGTTCTTAACACAAAATCAAATTAATAGCTTAACGGATTAACTTTCCAGTTAACGGAAGTAAATGCTTCTGTTAACAATTGCAAAATGTAACGAGAGTGTTAAAACGTTAAATCAAAGTTAACTTATTAATTAACGGATTAACGGTTTAACGGAAGTATGTGCAGCTATAGCCTGGTGATGTTGAGTTGTCAGATATTCGGCCTGTCCGGCCTGGCTCCTCATACTCGGTAGTCGGTGGTGACTAAAATGTCAATTTCATCGATAACAGCGACGAAAAATTTA
The DNA here is from genome assembly GCA_036785665.1 of Chirona hameri. NCBI lineage: Eukaryota > Metazoa > Arthropoda > Thecostraca > Balanomorpha > Balanidae > Chirona > Chirona hameri. Next base: position 38,269 of record JAXIVJ010002197.1, on the reverse strand, counting down.
TTCATGTCATCAGTGTTCAAGTGAACTGGAAGTGATGTCTTTTGATGCTATGACACAGCAGGGTTGCCACTAAGCGCATTTGGAGAAGACTCGTAAGGTCACCGCGAGATGTCATTCCGATGCTCCGAATGAATAGAGCGTTTGGAACACGGGTGGAGTTTCCTATTCTAATGGTGGGGCCACTGCCCCACCAGCTTTGTGTTTTGCCCCACCAACTTTTTCGGATTTGGAGGTCATGCGGCATTAAAATGGTAATGTTCACCTCAACCAAACAAAACAAGCAAGCACAATTACATTTTGCAATACCAACTTTCTTGGAAAAGCTCCACCCATGGTTTGGTATAGACTGATTTACATGCTTACAGTTCTACATCTATGCATATACCGTAGCTTTACACAACGTAATACGTAGCTTTACACAGCGTAATGGAATGTGGTGGTTTAGGTTCAACTACGGACGGCTCTTGAGGTAGGCTGCCTTCTTCTTTGTACAGGTGCTGTGGTCAGTTTGCTTCATCCTAGGCCCGGTTGGATGGTCACACGTTCGAGTGTGCAGCGCAGTGGCTACGTAACAAGATCATCTGAATATTGCCGATAATTATATTTCAAAGAACTGTGCTCAGTTGAGGACCAGAGTTACAGTCTCCGGCGGTATAATCATTTGAGGTATGTTGCAACTCTTGTCGTTTGAATCTGATCGCCTTTATCGCGTAAGTCAACATCAATAGCTTAGGTCAGGTAAGGTCATATTAATCAGGGCCTCGGCTAACATTTTATCTGGATGGGGGATGCCCCGAATTTAACCCTGGCTGCCCCCATGGTGGCCAAATTCCCCCCCCCCCTTCCAGTTGGAGCCAAATGCGTAGGTAAAAATACAAATGTACGGTCTGTAAAATAGATAAACGCGTCACTGAAGCTTACTTTCAATTTAAAACCAGTAAAACACCGTTTGCAGCTACCTAGCGTTGCTTGGAAGATCTTGAGGACCGACACCTGCCCCTCGTTGGGTCGTTTCGATATTGTCGTTGACCATAGAAACGTCAGTATACATTCTTTTGGGGTGTCCTTCTGCCCCTTTGAGTTCGCCCCCCCCCCCAACGGTGCTCTCCACCACTCAATGTTCAATGTGTTCTGGCCACCGGTGGATCCAAGGGTTGGGGCAAAAGGGTCAAGCCCCCAAACTGCCTGAAATCAGCAAAAAAGTGACGTATTTTATCATTTAAAAGAACATCTAAGAAACCTTTACGAATAAAAGTTGTATTAAATCACCCATTCATCCTTAAAGGAGAAAAATCCTATGAGTGTTTTTATCTGTAGCCTATTTCACAAAGCAAAAAAGTTTGTAATTACAAATAATTTCTTTGTAATTACAAAGAATATGTGCACATGTTTGTAGTTTGGATTTCACAAAACCCCAGGGCAGTAAATCTCAATTTACTATTTACAAACTACTTTACAAAGATATTGTTTGTAAAAATGTTTGCAATTGCACATGTTCTATTTCTCAAAGGTTGACGGAAGTGAGGAAATGTTTGCAATTACAAACTTGTAATTCCAGTGGGTCAGGGGTTCTGAATTTCAGAAACTGCATTGACAGTTGACATTGTTTGACTGTTCAGGTTATTTTCTTGGTGAGGTTGTTACGTTGCCGAGGTTGTTAGGTTAATGGCTTAGTTATGCATAGATGTAGCTGCCCCCAAAAGTTATTTCCCGAGGGATTCTAACAGGGATCTCCAGCTTTGAAGTCCCAGTGCACCTTACCGATTGCGCTGTGAGGGGCACCTCCACGCGGAGAACCCGCATGGCGATAGAATTGCCGCGGTCAACGATGTCTTGTGCAATGTGCAGTGAACCTTCACCCTTTACGACGTAGGAAATCGGCTAGGTTAGGTGAACAAATGGTCGAGAAATTCAACGATCTTTCTTTTAAGAGTAGTTCTGTTGTTATGCTCCGCCACCTGGTGAATGGTCAAATTATGTTTACTCTAACTGCTTACCAAGATGTATTTTTACGATCAGAGTTTGCATTCCAATGAAATGTTAATTAAAAGATTATTCTCCCTATAACTAAATTTATATTGAATACAAAAATAAACCACAATGTAAATATTTGTTAAATTAATTTGTTAACAATCAAATTATTTGTCATTAGCATCAAGTTTAATACAAACGTTCTTGATTTCAAGCTTTCTGCTGTACTAACATTTGGGGTTATAATTTTCTTTACCATCGGTAATTCAGAGGTGGCGAATGTTTGTGAAATGTCTTTTTGTGAGGTTTGCAATATTTTCTTGCGTTTGTAATCGCAAACATGTGTAATTACTAACTTCTTTGTGAAATAGGCCTCTGTTTGCGACTTTTTGGATTTCGCCCCCAAACCAACCTTTTTGCCGTTTTGGACCCACTCTTGGCCTCAGATCAGGCGCCTCACACATACAGGTTTCATCCGCGGCGATCTGTAGAAAACCAAGCTTCTAATTAATTCGTTGGTTCTAGCAGGGGCGTCGCCGATAATTTTTGAGTGGGGGGTCGGCTGAAATGTCGAAAAATATACCCCCATTTTTATGCGTGTATTCTTTGCGTGTACCTTTTATGCGTGTACCTTTTATGCGTGTACCTTTGCTGGATTTTTAATGTTGATTTTTGTGTTACAGAAGGTACTTGTTATTTAGCGCCGCCAAGCGGCGCGACATTTTTACGGGTTTGCCTGATAAAACCCAGAAATATAGGCAGTGAGCCTTGTAGAGGATAAAAAGCTGAAAATGCTATTCATTCAATTCAGCGTTACAGCGAACCGAAGACGATGATGATGGCTTCGTTATGACGATGGCCATCGATGTGACGCCGCGATGCAACGTGACATTTTAATTTTAGGTCGTGGAAAACGAACTTTTAATATTGGAACCAGACCGTGAGTGGAGCCAAGCCTCAGGTAATCCCCTTTCATCGTTGCACATCTCGGTATGACGAAAAATATTGAAATGAAAGTAATTTGTCATATACATTAGCCTCGGATATAAAATCACAATGACGGGTGGCAGTCAGCGCTCAATAGTACATGTAATAATAATTGTATACATATGTACCGAACTGTAACAAACCGCCATAACAAGTGTGTGTGTGTGTGTGGGGGGGGTCGACCACCATAAAAAGTGGGGGTCGACCCCCCCCCCTCCTCGTCAGTGATGCCTTTGGGTTCTAAGAACCTAGACTACCCAATACCACCTTCATCACATCACACGACGAAACTGGGGGAATATCGGCGAAGCAATGCTTATCTCCTTTGTGAAGTTTTAAGTTGTTTGTCTTCACTTTCGATCATGCTGCATTTATTTGGAAGCGTATGTCCCATTTATTTACTTTTGGGGTGGCCTTCAGTCCACCCCCCCCCCCCCCCAATGTGTCCTCGGTCCCCACAGCTACATCTCGATCGAATAACCGATTTCACTGCAAATCTGATGAATAAATGTAGGGTTGCGTGCCAGCATTCGAGCAGATATCAACCCGATGCTTAGTAGGACGTCGGACCGAAAAACGTTTGAAAACGTTTATTTATTTATTGATTTATTGTACATCGTGGGATTATCCCCTCTAATGGACCGAGGTCCGGGGGCTATTCCTAATCCCGAGTCAAGAAACGTAGGGTGTATAAAAACAGTGGATAGAATGTCATTCACACGCACATATTCCCAGTCAGGTACATATACAATAGATTCGTCGCTCTACTCCTTCGTCGGTAGCAGGCGCTTCTTCAGCGTACGTTTGAACGACGCCACTGACACGGTCGCAAGTTCAGGTGGCAGCTCATTGTAGAGCTTAGCTGCGCGATACACAAACTGACGCTTGCCCGCAGCAGAGCCGGTGATGCGAGGCAGACTGAGCAGATGGTCTTGCCTAGTACTGCGCACACGATCAGCACGCTCTCGGTTCGTGTAAAACTGCGAAGCCAGATACTCTGGTTGACCGGTGACGCGGATCCGATGAAGTGAGGCCAAAGTCTGGTGATAAAATAAGTCCGCAGACGTGAGCCAGCCTAGCTCTTCCCTAGCAGCCGAGATGGGGTCGAACTTCCTTTTTCCTGAGATTATGCGAGCGGCAAAGTTGATGATCTTTTGTACTGCTGCGAGATTTTTAGCCGAACCGTTTCCAAAGATAGTGAGGCAGTACCGAATGTGAGAAAAGACCAGTGCGGATACGATGATGGGCAGGATCTCAGGTGGAAGCTGGTGACGGAGCTGAGCTATTCCCGCCAAGATGCCCATGCATTTCTGGCTGACGAAGGTCACGTGGGAGTCCCAGTTGAGGCAGCGGTCGAATATCACCCCCAGATTCTTTGCCTCAGTGCACGGAGTAAGCGCGACGTCGCGGAATTTAACAGTGAATGCCGGTAAGGTGCGGAGATTTTGACGCGTTCCGATCGGGAGCAGTTCAAACTTAGTTTCGTTCACCTTCAGACCATTTGCACAGAAATAGTCATCCAGTGAGGCCAGGACTGATTCTAGACGGGCGATGAGACCGGGCAAGTCAGATTTAGGGCCAGAAACGAGAATTTGGGTGTCGTCGGCGTACTGGACAACAAATGCTCCAGCTGCGTGAAGGCTGAGGTCATTTGTGAAGATAATGAAGAGCAGGGGCCCCAGTGAGGATCCCTGGAAGATCCCTTGGTCGATAGGTCGCGGGTCCGAGATCTGTTTGTTGTTGGCCGAATCAGTGAAACTCACGCTTTGAGTGTGCCCAGAGATATAATTTTCGAACCAGCTTGTCTCGATGCAGTGAAGCTGCAATTTGGATATCAATTTGGAGTGGCTGATGACGTCAAATCCCTTACTCAGATCAATCAGGCAAAGAATCGAAATTTGGCTCTGATCCATGGCCGAGAGCGCACGGTCCGAGATGATTTACAACGCATAATAATAATACAATTATTCACGTCTAACCGTAATATGTGAGATTGGTTGTGCAGTAAGCGGCAATAGACAGTAACAACCAGGTAACAACTACTCTTAGTTTCGGTGCCTCGTGTTTTATTCCAAAGAGATACCGTTTTGTCTTTGCAAGGGAAATTGCATGGATTGGATATGCACTGAATCAAGTAATAATTTGATGAGGAGTTTATATTTGCACTGACTATTTCATCTTCGGCTAACGAAATAGTTTTTGATTCGAAAATGAAAGGCCTCACCAAATGAACTGCTAATATTTGTGTTTACGCTGTAAGGGATATGATTTCTCAAATTGAACCCTCGGCTCCACTGGCGCAACCGGAACGTCCAAAAACGTCGGTTTGTGGGACTGTCAAAATTCGCCAGACTTTGTTTTGTTTTTGCATTAACCCGCGTCGTGCCGGGGTTGAGGCGTTTGGCGGGGATGTTGGGACGCCCCTGATGTTTTTATCTAGGGAATATTACGACAATAGCGGCGTGCAGCAGCACCGTTTCTGGCACATCTGTTTCGGCATGAATTGTGCACCTTTAGTTTAACAAAATTGACTTCGGGTCATCTCAGGTGAGGTCACCAGGTCATGTCAAATGTTCCCACCTCCAAAGAACGATGTGTTCGAGCCACAGCCACAGTGTTTGACTGAGAGATGTGACACAGGATTTAATCAGGCCATAAGTAGGTACACACAATTCTGCTATCTCGGATTTTTTATATCGGTGAATTTAGGTCAGTTCGATCTCGTGGCTTCCCCAATATAAGTTAACGGCAAAATTTACAAATGCTTCCGCTATCAGGAGAACACACACTAGATCAGACCAATGGTTTCAATAACATGTTATTTTATCTCATTCTTGATGACTCAAGCACAATTTTACTCAGTGATCGCCACATGGTCAGCTGGTCAGTTGGGGTCATTTGAGGTCACCACCACTTCCTGCCAATAACTCTGAAAGGGAACAGTACACCTTGAGAAAAGTACGTGGAATGATGCAAAACAGTGTCCTGATTACGGTTCTGGCATTCGTTTTTGCGAAAAAGGTATCAATTTGGCATAATTGGAAAAATATTGATATTAACCCTTGCCCTATGGGGGGCCTGACATCCCCTTCCCCCCTGAGGTTTTTCGTGAATAACTTTTTAGACAAGCAACACATCTTGATGACATATTCAGTAGCTGAGTTTTAACAATTATACATATGCCGTAAAAAAATCATTTGTAATTAGTTGCGAATTTTGGGAGATAATCATATTTTGATGACGTCATGTTGGTGGAAAAACGATAAATATTGGAAAAATCGTATAAAACATAATTGTAAAGGAAATTGCAAACCCAATTCACGAAAGATGTCATTCATGTCATTCTCTTTAAAATGGCAATCTCGGATTTTCGGAATTTTGGGTATTTGACTCCTAAAATTCAAAAAACTTATTTTTGGGGGGAAGAATCACCACAAAATCAAAATATTCAAATATGTTTAAAAAAAACATAATATTTGTGAGAGAACTTGGTATGTACAATACCCAAACCAAATTTCAAAGCAATATATCTATTTTTGACTGAATGATTTTTTTTCTTCAATATACGAACAAATAAAACTCTTTTCTGTATTTGTGAGACAAACTGGTCTAGGTACTTGCCTTTTTATTTACATTTATCAATTTCTAATTTTGAGTTTTTCTGACAAGAGCAAAATCGCTGTTCTCGTGGTCGATCCGAGGTTATTCACTTGACCTGGAAAGTCACCTGTTGACCTGAAACCTAAAAATCGCATACTGTTAGAGTCCTCTCAAGACAGGCAACATGTTGGTTCTTACTGCATTGCTCTAAGCCTTTTCAAGACGAGTGTAGACATTATTTGCAATTTGAAATCCAATGAAGATTGACAAAGTTATAGCCAATAATATTTTGGGCTAAGCGACACTTCAACGTAAATAAGAAACAAACTTTGTCAAAATTGAATCAATATTGCATGAACACCGACCAGCTACCAATCAACAAATGCGTCTTTTCACTAAGCATCTATTGGTAATCTTCAATTGGAAATCGGTGCACAATTGTCAGAGGTAATTATTTAAAACTGTAATCACAGGCAGAATGTACCCCTAATGTATCGCAGTTACAGGTGCATTTGCTTCTATTGCGGAGAATATTGCAGCTACCGGTACTAGCCACCCATCAAAGGGTGTGCCTTTTCAAGACGAGAGTTTATATTATAATCAATTGGAAATCCAAACAAAAATTGACAAAGTTATAGCCAATAATATTTCGAGCTAAGCGGCACTTCAGCGTAAACAATAAACAAACTGTCAAAATTGAATCAATATATTGCATGAACACCGACCAGCCAACAATCAACAAATGCGTGTTATCACTAAGAATCTATTGGTAATTTTCATTTCGAAATCGGTTCGCAATTGACAGAGGTAATTACGTAAAACTGTAACCACAGGCAGAATGTATCCCAAATATATCGCAGTTACAGGTGCATGTGCTTCTATTGCAAATAATATTGCAGCTACCGGTACGCAGTATTGCAACCTTTTCAAATTAATAATATTGCAGCCTTTTCAAGACGAGTGCCGGCATTATTTTCAATTGTAAATCCTATACAAATTGACAAAGTTATGGCCAATAATATTGATTACGAGCGAGCGTGAAGCGCTCGCTCGTCCTTCCGTGTGTGGGTCACTACCACTGCTCGTGGCGCGCACCGCGTGAGGGGTGTTGAAAAGTGTTTTCTCGCAAAAACTCCGCAACGGCTGGGCCGATTGTGTTCCAATTTTGTGTGTGGTTAGGGACCTCTCAGCCGCCACGTTTCCACAAGTCAGGGGTGGGGTGCCTCTGCACGTGCGCACGTGCGCACCTTCTTTGCATCTCAGAAACTACTTGCCCTATCGAGTTGAAATTCGCCATACATTTCCTTCGCGCTCGCTCGTTCATCGCCGACTATGGCGCCTTACTGTTAGCTCATGAACACATGATGCGTTTCGGTGGCGGCCGGTCCAAATAGCGGAAACGTAGTTATATTACCCTGGCGAAAACGAAGTGCGGTAGGAATACTAATGACGTATGCAAAACGTCATTGGTCCCTTTAAAATATGAATAAAAATACCCAAAGGTTTTGGCGTTGAAACTCAGCAACTAGGTCGTTTTGGAAGGAACATTTTTAGATTTAGAGATTCTCAGTACTCCCGACAATCTGGCTATCTCAGTTAAAAACTAATGTTAAGGGTGTACTATTCCCTTTAATTAAATTAAGATAGAAACATGAAGCTTTAGTTACCGAGCGGGCGCGAAGCGCACGTGAGGTTTCTCGTCAACTTACTAGACAAATTTACATTTGACCCGGTCCGACCCGGCCCGACCCGGCCATACAGACGTTTTTTCAGAAGCTAATAACTTTGCAACTACTGCTCCGATTGAGATCGGGTTTTCACCATTGGATAGGACCATCGAATCAATTTTGATTTTGTTATAGTGCGTTCTGCTAGGGGTGGTACCACAGCGCGTGGCACCCGCAGACGTCGAAATGAACAAAGATAGTTTTTGATCAAAAATGGCTTGATATATCTAAGCATTCGTTTTGTATAAGTTGAAGCATGCAGCGCTCAGCACGTACTCCCTTTTGTCGGATTCGAGAAAGGAGATTATGTACAATTTAATCAAACTTAATTTTTATGTTGGCATACATGGAGGACTTGCAATTTGTATGGGGACTAAAAGGACTAAAAGGACTATGTGTTACTGCCACGTGTGCTCTCGTACCGTTTCATATTTCAAACCTGTTTTAGCTTTACCAGTACGCGCCCGCTCGGTCATCGCCCAAAAAGGCGTTTTACTTCTAATGGTTTTAAGTAGAGCCTAATTAACCCTCGCCAGTGCAGGCGGAAGCCAAACCCCACAGTTTTCAGGAATAACTCGTGTAGTTATCAACCGAATGCAACACAACTTTCAGTACCATGCTTTGGAACAATATAACACATCCTTTGACAATTTTAAACTTCTACCCCTCATGACCCGTGACCTATGACCTGTTTCTCAAGGTAATGTCGGGCGCAACTGGCGTCACGTAGTATCGATGCTTGTAACTTGTGCAGTTTCCGAGTGTTTGTTGTTCAGGAGCATATGCACAGGTGTTACCAGGTTACATTTATAGTTTCCACTGATATCGTGTTCGTGACCTCCGATGACCTGAGATTACTTTTTGTCCTCTGGCAGTTTCTATGACGTTTTGTGACGCTGATTTCAAATTTGGCATCCATTTTACATAATTATATGTTCCACCATGGGGTCATGCTTTTTCACAGGTCAACCGAGATCACTGACCTCCGATGACCTGAGATGACCTTTTTGTATTCTGGTGGTTTTTAGGACATTTTGTGACGCTGATGTCAAACTTGGCATCCATTTTGCATAATTAGATGTTCATTCACGATTTTAGCTCGATTATAATTCTATTTCTACACATGTACGATTTGGATGACATCCGGGTCATTAACATGCCCTCACAGCTCACCTAATCATAGACAATCTTAAAATCGGGTATCATCGGCTTCCTCTCATCACAAGCAACACGTTCATTTTTTTAATTGTAGCTCTAGTATCGGACGCTGCACGGGCGAGGGTTAAATGGCTACTACAATGGATGCTGCCAGTTCAGATAGGTACAGGGGCCTACAGTTGCTATGGTACAAACTAAGGTCCGGCTTATTTTCTCCTCTAACGTATGTTTGACGACGAATTACGAAACGACCATATATGCATTCACACCGCATTACTGAGAGCTTCGAATTGATATATTGACGCATTGGCTCATCTTGTCCATTGTCTGTTTTTAAGCACAAATCCGTTTTTAGCGCTTTCCGGTGGTAAAAACGGAGTTTTGCTTTAACCCGGCAGTCACTGGGGTATATTCTGTAACACGGCTCACTGGGGTGGGGGGGGGGCGCTTTTTTAACCCCCTGGTATCTTCAGAACCAATTATCGCAGCGGGACGCGCGAAGCGGCATTCGAAAGCGCTCAAAGAGATAAGCGTAACGCACACTTAAAAAATTCAAATAAGGTCACATGTCAGGTCACGGTCAAGTCAAACGTCAAAATCGAAGTATTTGAGTTTATGGACAATACTTGCCATCCATGGCCTTCGATTGCGCCTATAATCCCCCAAAGTGCTGTCAAAGGTATGATACATATATCGTATGAGCTAAAGTGAGATTGTTGGGAAATATAAAGGTTAAGGTCAGGTCACAAAAGGTCACTACACACAAAATATCTACGAAAGTTATGCAGCACATGTTTTATGGATGGTTTTACACGTAGAATTCGATAGTCATAGTTATTTTACCAACTGACTTCATTTAGGTGAAGTTAGTGTCAAGTTCAGGTCAAGTTCAGATCACTGAAGGTCAAATTTTGAAATTGATAAATCGAAATAAAAAAACATGTTTCTATATCAGTTTTATCTAACAAATACGGTGCTGGATTTGTCTGTATCTGGTCAGTAAAGGCCAAAAAATGCAATTTCAAAATATGACGTCATAATTTACCCATACTTTTTTCTCTTTTTTTATTGATCGCCAACAGAGCAAGACTCCAATAACAGGCGAAGTCGTGAGAGATAAAACACTATGGTAAACTACTAAATACATAGTAAAACATAAACACATCATAAATGTATAAATAAATACAAAAAAGCACCAGCAATCGTATAAGTTTAAAGCGACGCCACATACTTGAGGACACTGTTTTTAAAACTGTAAAAGTTGCCTCCGAACATATCTGCATCCACAATATCACTATTTAAGAAGGTGTTAACTATTTTCGGAATCCTGACAAACAGTCCACTTTGTACAGTGCTCACTCGTGCATGGGGCACCGCGAGCAGGGTTCGCGAGCGGGTCGATCGAGCAGGCACTATCAAAGGCAAATTGAACAAGAGAGTTCCTGAGTCCAGTCTGTTGTCAAAGACGCTGCGAGCAAACAGAATATCATGCTGGATTCTCCGAGAAGCCAGAGAGGTGACTTTGAAATATTGCAAAAGATCTCGGTACGAAAGAGAAGAAAAGCCAGCATGATGGTGTGCTTGAAGCCACATGAGGAATTTGTGCTGTACCCGATCGACCCGCTCAGTGTGGGCCTTGGCCGCACCTGTCCAGATTACGCTGCCGTACTCTAAAACTGAGCGCACATTGGCATAGTAAGCCGCCATAAGGGCAGTTTGCCTAAATTTATCTCGTCCCGCATGTTGGAACGACCGAATCAAGAGCCCAAGTGCTCGGTTGCCCTTGCGTACCGTACAGTTCACATGGGCCGCAAAGGTCAGCTTTGAATCTATCATGACTCCCAGATCACGGATCTGTGACACTCGCTCTAACTCTGTGTTATCAATGAAGTAATCTGTCTGGACAGGTGCGCGTCTGAGGGTCATCGTAAACGACTTGCATTTACTGGGATTTAGGGTGAGTCCCCAGCTGACAGACCAGGCAATCAGCCGGTCCAGGTCCTCCTGAAGCCGAAGTCCGTCAGCAGGGGACTCAATTTTGCGATAAAGTTTAACGTCGTCTGCGTAAAGCAGACAGCCGGAGTTGATAACGGATGGCAAATCGTTTATAAACAACGAGAAGACCAAAGGGGCCAGAATGGACCCTTCCGGAACACCTGAGAGGACCGGTTTCCACTCGGATGTCTTCCCATTGACGACGACCAGTCAGTCAAAAAAGATGATATCTTTTTGAAATTTGGTATGGTAGTTGCCCATATTTCGTTATCTGACATATATTCCGTTATCGTATTCTGGGGTCGACCAAAAGACTAAAAGACCGTATATATATTCCGGGGTCGACCACCATAAAAAGTTGGGTTCACCCCCCCCCCCCCCCCCCACCGGTTTTCAAAAGTGTGTCGGGGGTGGGAGGGGGGGGGGGGGGGTTGCGACCCCCTCCCGACCCCCTCCCGACGTACATGTGATAATACTAACCGTATACATTTTTTTTTTAATATAAATTTAGTCCGAATGTTTTGTATGGCTGGATTTCCGAGGTCAGGACCCACGCTAAGCAGAGCTTGTTGCGCAGGGCCTGACCTCACCACCCGATCGCGCAATTCCTGTTGGCCGGCAGAACATATGTACCGAACTGTAACAAACAGCCATAACAAATGTGTGTGTGTGTGGGGGGGGGGGGGGTCGACCACCACAAAAAGTGGGGGTCGAACCTCCCCCCCCTCCTCCCCGTCGGCGACGCCCCTGGGTTCTAAGAACATAGACTACCCAATACCACCTTCATCACATCACACGACGAATCCGGGGGAATATCGGCGAAGCAATCTTAATCTCCTTTGTGAAGTTTTTAGTTGTTTGTCTTCACTTTCGATCATGCTGCATTGATTTGGAAGCGTATGTCTCATTTATTTACTTGTGGGGTGGCCTTCAGTCCCTCCTCCCCTAGGTGCCCTCGGTCTCCACAGCTACATCTCGATCGAATAACCGATTTCACCGCAAATCTGATGAATAAATGGGGCTGCGTGCCAGCATTCGACAGACACGACCGATCATGAATGGGTCTCTCGAAAACATAACAACGTTGAGCCGATATCAACCCGATGCTTAGTAGGACGTCGGACCGAAAAACTGAAGCACTGAATAAAATAATAATTTGATGACGAGTTTATAATTGCACTGACTATTTTATCTTCGGCTAACGAAATAGTTTTTGTTTCGAAAATAAAAAGCCTCACAAAATGAACTGCTAAAGTTTTGTTTACGCTTTAAGGGATATGATGTCTCAAATTGAGCCCTTGGCTCCACTGGCGCAACCAGAACGTCTAAAAATATCGGTTTGTGGGACTGTCAAAATTCGCCAGACTTTGATTTGTTTTGCATTAACCCGCGTCGTGCGGGGGTTGAGGCGTTTGCCGGGGGTTTTGGGACGCCCCCGATTTTTTTTATCTCGGGAATATTACGACAATAGCGGCGTGCAGCAGCACCGTTTCTGGCACATCTGTTTCGGCATGAATTGTGCACCTGTAGTTTAACAAATTTGACTTCGGGACATCTCAGGTGAGGTCACCAGGTCACGTCACATGGTCCCACCTCTAAAGAAGGATGTGTTCGAGCCACAGCCACAGTATTTGACTGAGAGATGTGACACAGGATTTAATCAGGCCATAAGCAGGTACCCACAATTCTGCTATCTCGGATTTTTTTTATATCGGTGAATTTAGGTCAGTTCGATCTCGTGACTTCCCAATATAAGTTAACGGGAAAATTTACAAATGCTTCCGCTATCGGGAGAACACATACTAGATCAGACTAAATGTTTAAATAACATGCTATTTTATCTCAATTCTCATTCTTGATGACCCAGGCACAGTTTTACTAAGTGATCGCCACATGGTCAGCTGGTCACTTGGGGTCATTTGAGGTCAAATGACCCCAGTTTCCATTTGAGTAACCTCTGGAACCTATCCTTTCGACCTGATCTAAAAATGGAGTACACCTAAGCAATGACAAATCTAAGACCTTGCCTTTGCTTTTCAGTTTGTTGCTCTTCCTAGCTATCGCAGTACCTGAAATATTTGGGGGCTTCTTGAGAAAATTGCTAAAAACTCAAACTAAAACATTTTTTGCCTTTGATGACATCTGGTGTCTGGTGGGGATCTCAATATTGAACTGAACAAAAAATAATCGAAATAATGTCGACATGAAATTAGGCGAGCTATCTAACGGCATTTTTGGATTATGCCTAATCATTGGAGCCAAGTTCGAGGCAGGCGTCCAGATGCCTCCCCTGGCACGACTAAGGTGGCGCCGAGCACCGACAGGGCACGGGTTAAGAACTGCTTGATAACAAACTCTCCCTTGTATAAGCTGCTTAGATCTTCCTATAAAATCAGGAAATGTGTTAATTTTAGGCCAATTTCAGTCGTTTTGGTTAAGTATAGCGCCGATGGACCCCTTCGATCCGTTACTATTTGGCCCCCCAATCGTTTTAAAAAATTGACACGACTGGCCTGAACCTTTGTCGATGTGCATGTTTATATTTAGCATTTTTATTCCGCTTCATTATTTTATTATTATACTATTTCATTTATAATTTGCACTTATGTTTTAGTCATTAGCACACTACAAATATTGTATCAGTATACGTACGCTTAACCATATGCATGAGCAGCATTTTATCGAACTGCCCCCCCCCCCCCCGTCCGTAATAATTCCTTAGTCGAGGCCCTGGGACATGTCGGAACTGCTCTACTATCAGGTGGTGACACAGCGGTCACGTGACCAGTGAGAGGCGCCGACCCGAGGGTCACGTGACGTGCCGCTCAGTAATTACGATGGCTCCGTATAAATAGTATCGGCGAACGGTACGGAGCATCAGTGGCTCACAGCATCGCCCGCGGTAGACACATACAGATCAGGGACCGCAGCCGCCGTCATGAAGGGATTTATTGTGTTCAGCGGTGAGTGGCCGGTACAGAGACGGGCTTCCATGTATATGCAGCCGAAAAACAGGCATATAATGCATATCATTTTCCTAAAATTGTACAAAAGAAAGAAACGGTCAAAATTGTTTCAGAAGTATGAAGTGTAAGATATCAAATTTCAAATTTTAACATCACATTTTGCCTTCTGGCCGATGCAAAACTGAAGCATTATGTCCAAAATATAAACGGCTGAAACCAGCTGTTTTTGGGTAAATCATAGAAAATCCAACAACATTTCAAAATCTCATCAGATTTCTCTTCCTTTGGCATTAACTTTTGGTACAAAGCAAACTTTTAATTTGTAAAAGTTGCTTAGACTTTCTTTCATATTGGCAAATGTCCATTTCAACCGAGTTCAGTTGTTTGAGGGCATAACCCCGATGTTTTTCGGATCCACATTGGACCTCTGTTTGAAAACTAAGTTTTTTACATTTCGTTTTCGATTCCACAAAGCAGGCGCTAAACTCGGGAAGATTCTCGTTACTGCTGTTCAATTTGATTTAATATTTTGTTTTCACGCTGTCTCCTTTCCGATGCATGCCAATCAAAGCACTCGTACGCCTGCAGGCAATAATGTGTATTAATGTCGCTGTTATCGGTGTCTTGAGAGGTCACAATCGCGCTAGATTAACCATTTAAGTGTCTACACGCTTACTTAATAAGTCTCAAAGGCCCAGCTACCCTCGCCGTGTGCCCGTATGTTGTATACAGCGCCGTCCCAAGTTAACCTCGCCGTGTGCCCGTATGTTGTTGTATACAGCGCTGGCCGCCCTGGCCGTGGCCCAGGACGGCTACAGCAGCTACGGCGATCCGCCTACCGCAGAGCCCGGCTACGACTACATGGAGCCGACCGACCCGTTCGGCGCCGGTAACAACCCCGGAGGAGCGGTGGTCAAGGTCAGACATGTGACCCCGTGACCTGACGGACAGCCGCGTGACGTCACGGGTCACCGGGCGGCTGTTGTGAAAACACGTCAGGGGCAGGGGCGGTTGAAGCCGTGTTTTGTGGGGGAGGGGGGAAATCCAATGGCATATTTCCAAAAAGTTGTTGGCCGGGGGATAGAGCGCGTCGCCAACCTCGTCAGCGACTGTACATCCAGCCGTTTTTTTTGGGGGGATGGTGGCAAATCATGGTTTCCGGACCTGGGGGGGGGGGTCATGGACCCTAGGCCTCCCTGGATCCGCCCCTGGTCAGGGGTCACCTTGTCTGTGGTGGGGAGGCTAAGGTTATCTCTGAATAGGATGAAAACATCCCGAGGTGGTTGTGCAACCGCTCTCCAAATCTGTTTTCGGAATAGCATATTTGCCCTTTGTGCGCTTAATCATCGATGAGTCATGGCTCGTCTTCATGTGGTGTCATTCAACCTTGCAGCGAAATTATAAAATGTGGAGATCATTTGAGTTATCATTGCGGATAAGACATTTGTCGTATGTATATGAAAGACTTCACTTGAAGTCAGAGTCGGTTATATATTGATCGAAACGTTGTGTCAGCTTCATGGTCGTGATCGCCATGTGGAGAACGTCCGCACATTACTCCGCACTTTTTTGAGACAGGGAATTCTCCTTCCCATCACTTTTTCACCCGTTGGGAAATTCATGTTCGATCCCTTTCAGTTTTCACCATCCATTGCTTTAGAGAAGAAGAAAAATTGTTTTTAGGCTGCTATTTCCCCTTCATTACCGCCAAGGAAAATCAATGGAGCTTTAACAAAATGAGGACAAGTGACAGCTGGAATTGGTTTGAAGGAATGTTGAGCATCCCTTCCAATGAATCAAGCTGAATACTCTGCCCTTTCGATTTCCGCGACCCACGCAGTCTTCTTCGGCCCAGTACCAACGTTTAACCAAACCTAGATCCGCCACTGCTGGGGGTGACCACTTGGCTTCCCTGGATCCCGTCCCCCTACTTCAAAGGTGTGGCGGAGCCATGTAGTTGACTCATATCCAACAACCCCTTTCTAACATTCCAATGGTGCCTTTCTATTTCCCACTGATCTCCAAACGCCGCGGTCCTCCCCGTTGACCTCTCCAGTGACCTCCTGTGACATGACCTCCTGTGACTCCTATTTTGCCACAGCCGGAAGCTGAGGAGGACCACCACCATGGCTCGTCGGACCCCCTGCAGTGGCTGCGAGACGCCGTGCCCGGAGAGCCCGGCGTCAGCTACCCGATCTACGCCACCATCCCGCCCAGCGGCTTCACCTGCGAGGGACGCATCGCCGGTCAGTGCGAGTTACCGTCAGGCAACACTTCCATCCATCGGTGTGGTTGTGAGACCACTTTGTTGTTACATTTACAATTGCATTTTCACGAGCAATGGAAGCTCATGCATTTGCATTGCATGCATTTTCCTGTTTGGGTGTCTCACGCATGAAAGGTCATCCACAAGTTATCTGAAGAGTTTCAGCTAGGCGCTTTGTTGTGTCAGTCTCTCGCGTTGTAGTGCGTCACTCTAACCGCGCCTCTCCTGTCTGTGTTCCGCAGGTTACTACGCTGACGTGGAGGCTGGCTGCCAGTCGTTCCACGTGTGCAGCCCCGTGCCGAACGGCGAGACGATGAAACTTTCCTTCCTCTGTCCCAACGGCACCATCTTCAACCAGGAGGGCTTCGCGTGCCAGTGGTGGAACGAAGTTGACTGCGACAGCGCTGAGCAGTTCTACTCCAAGAACGAAGAGATCGGCGTGGTGCCCGAGTCGGCAGCGAGCAACAACGTCGGCAGTGTGGTGGACGGCCCGGCCACCGAGCAGCCCCAGTACCAGGCCCCTCAGACCACCCGCCGTCCCCAGTACCAGGCCCCGCAGACCAGCCGCCGTCCCCAGTACCAGGCCCCGCAGACAACCCGCCGTCCCCAGTACCAGACCCCGCAGACCACCCGCCGTCCCCAGTACCAGGCCCCGCAGACTACCCGCCCCCGCCCCCAGCCTCAGCCCAGCCGCCCCCGCCCCCGCCCGCAGACGCGACCGGTGCGCCCCGTGCCGAACCAGTACATCCCCCCGACCACCACCACGACCGTGCGCCCGCCGCCGGGTCTCTACAACCTGCCCCGAAACTAGACGCCCACCGCCGCATCTGCACCCACCAGTAGAGAGTGTCGGCAGTGCCACCTGCCGTATTTATCATCAAACTGACGTATTTATCGGAGCATCTGTGAGAGCGAGTGAGTGAAGTCCGGAGCGGTGAAGTCCCTGGACAGCGACAGACGCTGCGGAGGAGTGTGGCCACCACTTCTGGGGCTCGGTGGAATCTGCCCTAGGTGAAGCTGAAATCAGGGAATGATATGTCTTTCTTCTTGTGTGTAGTGCTCGATTGGACTTGTCTAGTCATAAGCATCGAACAGTAGCGCTTATGCCTGGATTTGTCAGTGTTCATCTGTGTGACATTTCATGTGCCCGAACAGAACAAATACATACATATAAAGCATATAATCAAACGCCTTTTGGTATTGATACTAGCGGGAAAGAGCCAATTAATCATCTTTACTACAACTTGACTAGTTCCTGTGTGTCTGTCGTTCCGCAATGATCTCCCACACGTTCTCGGGGGCGCATTTGAACATGCGCAGTGGAGAGGCGAATGCCACTAACATGCAGTGGAGAAGGGGGGGGGGGCACTTTAGTTCCCTCCCTAAGATCTCCGAAAGTATGCGAGCTAAAATGATGAAACTTACAGGGTAGGTAGGTGCTATATGTATATACATTTGGTAAAATTTGCTTGAACTTCGGTCAATATATTCAAGATCAAACGAGGTCACGAAACTCAAATCTGGCAAAATGTCACTTTTTTCTATGCCGCCACCCATTAACAAGTGACCAGGAGTGCCCCCGCCCTCGATCCCATCGACGCACATCACCTTACTTTAACACCAGAGAACAAAAGAGAAAATGTCGCGGCACTCCCAGCTAGGAAATGGAAGAAGAAATAAAAAAGCAAATGAAGAGAGGAAGGCTAAGTGGTCAGTGGTAATGTGGTTAAAAATAAGAAGGCAGAAAGTAGTCGTTGCTGAAATCAACAAGTGACTGCCCCCCCCCCCCCCCCAACTACGCCCCTGGGAATCATACATTCTGACATTCGCACATACGTAACCGAGTTAGTAAGGATTGCAAGTGTGTGCCCCACTGCCTGCTGCCCCAATCTCGTTGCCATCAAGAAAGGTTTGCCAGACAGTGAGGCAGGATACAATTTCATTCATACAAAGGTTGGGGAAGGCAGGTCCTGGTCTAGGCAAGCAGAAGGTCTATGCTGGAACCCGGTGAGCCCCCCAGCTAAGCAAAGCTTGTTGCTGTTCGATCTCACCCAGGTTCCAGCGTCGGTTAGTCGGGGTGGCTTTCGCGCATGATATAATTAATTGATCTATAAGTTGAAACATGATCTAATTAATTCATATTTCAAGAAAGCAGAAAAGAAATAGAGGTACTATATTGCTCAACACCAATATAAATCTCTATCTCTGATTTACTATGTTTTATTTCAAATTATGCACGTTTATGCATGCTTATGTTGTTTGTTTATATACTGTTACTTAGTTCTGCAAATTTGTATTATTGTTTATTTATAATGTTACATACATTACAAACTGCATAACTTCATTCTTCTGCAACTTAGAAGATGACTTTACAAACAGTTAACATTTAGCACTGCTATGGCTATTATTGTATTTAGGCTCATTTACATAAATGAGCAAACTACAAGGGAATTTTTTCTAGGCTTGTGAGGCAAGCAGGGAAGGCTTATTCATATTCACTGATCATGTGATTTTTAGTGATTTCTTTTATTTGTTTTTTAGTAGATGGTATTGAGTTTATATGGGGGAATCTGGGGGCAACAATTGAATTCCATAAACGTGGTCCTATCCATGTTATGGTACGTGTCCGGTATAATTTTCGAGTGAATATTTCTTCAAAATGTCGTGCTACTCTTGAAGTTCTGTGATTGGTCTGAGTGAATTCGAAAAGTGAGGCTATGACTGGTGGGGCACTTCCAGATGCAACATTATAAAGCACGACTATAGCTTGCTGTCTGGCAATGTCCTTTACTTTAAGAATTTTGAGCTTTACATATATTGGGTTTGTGTGGGTTAGTCTTGCTTGATTATCAGCAATCCTGACTATCTTTTTCTGTAGGATAAGCAATTTGTTAAGAAGTGATTTCGGTGCATTTCCCCATAACAGACAGCAGTAATTAAGATAAGACAGAACTAATGCATTATACAACAGAAATCGGTGTTTCTGACCCAGGAAATATCTAGAGCGACTTATAATCCCTATATTATGACTTATTATACTTGAAATATGCATAATGTGACTCTCCCACTTGAGTTCTTCGTCTATATATACACCAAGATACCTCACAGTTTCTGTATGTCCTATGTTTATACCATTTAATATTACATTGATGTCCACATTTATTTTGGATTTATTGTATATTTGATAGAATGTTTTACTGTTGTTTAAGGAATGCTTGTTCGCTTGCAGCCATTTGAATACGTTTGGTAGTTCTGTATCTAAGTTATTTTGCAATTCAGAATTGGAATCAGCCTCAAATAAAAGGGCTGTATAATCAGCATAAAGTAATGATGTAAACTTTGACGAAATCCTGGGAAAATCATTTATGTATAAGATGAACAGAAGTGGCCCCAGAATAGAGCCCTGGGGGACCCCAATACTTATTTGACTCAGACTTGACTGGACTTTTTTATACTCTACACATTGATATATATTTGATAAGTATGAGTCTATGATTGTCAGGAATGTATCTGTGATACCATATGAGTGAAGTTTAAGCAATAATATTATATGATCAACAGTATCAAATGCCTTTTTTAGGTCTAGGTAGATACCACAGTTCATTTTGTTTCACTCAAACCCCCTGATTACTTTATCTTGCAATATGAGCAAGGGCTTGTATGTTGAGTATCCCTTCCTAAATCGAAATTGGTTAGGACAAATTATGCTATTGTTGGAGACATGTTCCATGACGCGGACATGGATCACTTTCTCTAGAATTTTTGATATATATGGAAGGATACTGATTGGTCTATAATTGTTCATTTGTGTTCTATCACCTGATTTATAAATAGGTTTTATGACATAAATTTTGAGTCTGCTTGGAAACTTCCCCTGGTCAAGACAGATATTTATAAAGTGGACAAGCTTGTCTATGATTGCCATAAATGTTAACTTAAAGATTCTTGCATTAATTTTATCCACTCCATGTCCCACATTTTTCATGTTCTTAATTATAGATATAAGTTCATCATTATTAGTATGTGCAAATGATTTGTTGTGTCTTTGCAAGGGTCTCCAAGGAACTCAAGAGCCTCCTCAGAACACCCTTTCATGTTTTGTTGCAGGGTTTTCCCAACTGAGCTGAAGAAGGCATTAAATTCCTCTGCAATTTCTAAATTATCCTCAACATGTTTGTCTTCATTGTTTTTAAAGTAATTTGGAAATGTATTCTGATATGATTTTCCAGTAGTATGAGTGATGAGAATTTTCCACATTTTTTTGCATCATCCTTATTCGCCTCAAGCTCATCCTGTATATATTTGCACTTAGCACCCCGGATCAAGGTGTTTAGGATATTTCTGTATTTAACATATTTGTTTATATTTTCTTGTGTGGGGTTCTTTTGCTTTACGTTAAAGAGTTTGCATCTGTTGTCTATAGATGCCAGGATAGATGGTGATATCCAGGGTTTTATTGGAGTATTTTTACGATTTGGGCTATATTTGAAGATGAATTTATCTATACCACTTGTATATGCATTGATGATGATTTCACCAGCAGTTTCAGGATCAGTGATGGCCTCAAAGCTTTCCAATGATTTCTTTATATGTTCAGTTAAATTTGGTATTTTGCGATAATCAAAATTTTGACCTCTGTGACGTCACAAGTCACCAGCAATGTGTTCAAAGTTGTTTCCGGGGATGAACATTGACATTGTCTACCGAATGACTTTTGAATCATCCCGATCGGACTGGCAAGGCCACGGATTTAGGTCACTTTAAAAGCAAATCAGCGATGCGTTGATCTTTTTTTTAACGAAATGGCCGTAAATCCTTAAACATCACAAACTGTTTTATACTGCTGTTTTGCCTTTTTGCTGGTCAAGAAGTCAATTCTACAAAGCATCAAAGCTTCCATCCAAGCCGAAGAAGCCGCTGCTCAGAGCTCTGCCTGGCTATGAGAGAGGCTGAATCCCAGGTATTACTGGTAGGCTTGGCGAGCTAGCACTCTATATTTCAAGTCTTACCTCAGAGGCTGGCTTAATGACATGACTCTCTGAACACATGAGTATCGTATACTCTGACGAGCGGCTGGGTTGTTCGTTGTGCAGTAGTTCTCCCGGTCGGCTGATATTGTTTTGTGCAGCCGTTGCAGTCTCTGGCTGATTGATGCTACAGTCTCTGACATCCAGAGTTACAGTCTCTGACATCCAGCGTTGCAGTCTCTGACATCCAGCGTTACAGTCTCTGACATCCAGCGTTACAGTCTCTTACATCCAGCGTTGCAGTCTCTGACATCAAGCGTTACAGTCTCTGACATCCAGCGTTGCAGTCTCTGACATCCAGCGTTACAGTCTCTGACATCCAGCGGTACAGTCTCTGACATCCAGCGTTACAGTCTTTGTTGTCGAGCGTTACAGTCTTTGACGACTAGCTTATAATGGTTAATTCATACAATTTTAAAATGTCTAAAACATTGTCTAAATAATTTTTCTTCTTCAAATAAACAGCGGCGTCTTTGTCCTGTTAGGCACACGTTTACAAAAAAGGCAAACAGTTGGGTATCGGTGGATTCATTTGCCAAGAGCATTCATTTATTCCATTCATATTTTCATATTTTATGTTGTGATGCTGCTCATCAAATCATATGGCTGGAAATGATCAGTAGCAAGTAAAGCGTTCTTATTGAGTCGGGAACCGGCAATGCGAGACCACTGCGCTGCAAACCAAATCCGCACGCAGACTAATCGGTTGCCTGACGCGCCTATTGTCCCGCCAGGAGAAATGAGGGAGATGGATCATGTTCTCTGGTGCGGTGCGTCCGACCCCCGACGCCCGCCCGACCTCAGACTGAACAATAGATAAGACATGGGTTGCTGACGTTACCGAAGACGCGCGGGATAGAATGTGATCGGTGTCGTCGTGTTGTCGACTGATGGACCATTATAAACTGGACAATCACTTTTGGATTCTTAGCACAAAATCAAATTAACAGCTTAACGAATTAACTTTCCAGTTAACGCAAGTTAATGCTTCTGTTAACAATTGCAAAATGTAATGAGAGTGTATAACACGTTAAAGAAAAGTTAACTCATTAATTAACGGATTAACGGATTAACGGAAGTATGCTCAGCTATAGCCTAGTGATGTTGAGTTGTCAGATATTCGGCCTGTCCGGCCTGGCTCGTCCTACTTGGTAGTCGGTGGTGACTAAGATGTCAATCTCATCGATAACAGCGACGAAGAATTTGTTCATGTCATCAGTGTTTAAGTGCACTGGAAGTGATGTCTTTTTATGCTATGACACAGCAGGGTTGCCACTAAGCGCATTGGGAGAACACTCGTAAGGTCACCGCGAGATGTCATTCCGATGCTCTGAATGAATAGAGCGTTTGGAACACGGGTGGAGTTTCCTGTTCAAATGGTGGGGCCACTGCCCAACCAACTTTGTGTTTTGCCCCACCAACTTTTGTCAGATTTTGAGGTCATGCGGCATTAAAATAGCAATGTTCACCTCAGCCAAACAAAACAAGCAAGCAAAATGACATTTTGCCATACCATCGGGGGGGGGGGGGTATGGCATCGGGGGGGGGGAGGGAGGGCCTGTCAGGCCCCCTCTCCCCCGTAGGGCGAAGGTGAACAAATCTCCCGTAGGGCGAGGGTGAAAGGTGTACTATTCCCTTTAATGAAATAAAGATAGAGACATGAAACCGACATCACTGTGTTTGTTTCGTCGAGACACTACCGTAAATTTGCAACATGATCTACCTGGGTTACCGCATAACCTGGGGTGATTTTGACATGAGGTCAAAATTTGGATTTGAGCTAACCCTATCATTATGGACATGGTTCGAAGTACTTGACGAGAAAAACAGGATGACGGCAGAATACCTTTCTATCGTTGGCCTATATGTGTATGAGAGAAGAAGTTATGTACTAAACACTTTTTGACAAAAACAATATGTCCTGTGGTGACCTCTGGAACCTATCCTTTCGAACTGATCTATAAATGAAGTACACCTAAGCAATGACAAATTTAAGAACTTGCCTTTGCTTTTCAGTTTGTTACCCTTCCTAGCTATCGAAGTACCTGAAATATTTGATGGCTTCTGGAGAAAATTGCTAAAAACTAAAACTAAAACATTTTAACAATTGCAAAATGTACCGAGAGCGTTAAAACGTTAAAGGAAAGTTAACTCGTTAATTAACGAATTAACGGATTAACGGAAGTATGCCCAGCTATAATCTGGTGATGTTGAGTTGTCAGATATTCGGCTTGTCCGGCTTGGCTCGTCCTACTCGGTAGTCGGTGGCGACTAAAATGTCAATTTCATCGATAACAGCGACGAAGAATTTATTCATGCTATCAGTGTTCAAGTGAATTGGAAGTGATGTCTTTTGATGCTATGACACAGCAGGGTTGCCACTAAGCGCATTTAGAGAAGACCCGTAAGGTCACCGCGAGATGTCATTCCAATGCTCAGCCCGAATGGAGCGTTTGGTTGAATCATGTACATGTTGGTGTGCTTACAGGTCTGCTGCTATGCATATACCGGGCTGCTTCTGTTTTGGCTACTTGCTGCATACTGATAAGATGTTGAGTCTTATCAGCCAGAGGAATAGGCACGGCATTACGTAGCTTCACAGAGCGTTATGGAATGTGGTGTTTAAGGTTCGACTACGGACGGCCCTTCAGGTAGGCTGCCTTCCTCTTTGTACAGGTGCGGTGGTCAGTTTTACTCACCCTAGGCCCGGTTGGATGGTCACACGTTCGAGTGTGCAGCGCAGTGGCTACGTGACAAGATCATCAGAATATTGCCGATAATTATATTTCAAAGAACTGCGCTCAGCTGAGGATCAGAGTTAGAGTCTCCGGCGGTATAATCATTTGATGTATGTTGCAACTCTTGTCGTTTGAATCTGATCGCCTTTATCGCGTAAGTCAACATCAATAGCTTAGGTCAGGTAAGGTCATATTAATCAGGGCCTCGGCTAACATTTTAACTGGAGGGGGATGTCCCGAAGTGACCCCTGGCTGCCCCCATGGTGACCAAATCCCCCCTCCCCAGTGGGAGCAAAATGCGTAGGTAAAAATACAAATGTACGGTCTGTAAAATAAATAAACGCGTCACTGAAGCCTACTTTCAATTTAAAACCTGTAAAACACCGTTTGCAGCTACCTAGCGTTGCTTTGAAGATGGAGATGGCTGTGCAGCTCGATCACATCTTTCTTTGGTGGTGGGAACATATTTTGACGTGACCTGGTGACCTCACCTTGGATGACCCGAAGTCAAATTTGTTAAACTAAAGGTGCACAATTCATGCCGAAACAGATGTGCCAGAAACGGTGCTGCAGCACGCCGCCATTGTCGTAATATTCCTGAGAAGAAAAAATATGGGGCGTCCCAACCCCCCCCAAACGCTTCAACCCCCGCACGACGCGGGTTAATGCAAAACAAATCAAAGTCTGGCGAATTTTGACAGAACCACAAACCGACGTTTGTGGACGTTTTGGTCGCGCCAGTGGAGCCAAGGGCTCAATTTGAGACATCATATCCCTTACACCGTACACAAAAACATAAGCAGTTCATTTTGTGAGCCCTTTCATTTTCGAATCAAAAATTATTTCGTTAGCCGAAGATAAAATAGTCAGTGCAATTAGATACTCCTCATAAAATTATTATTTTATTCGGTGCATATCCAATCCATGCCATTTCCCCTGCAAACAAAAACGGTATCTCTTTGGAATAAAACACGAGGCACCGAAACTAAGAGTAGTTGTTACCTGGTTGTTACCGTCTATTGCCGCTTACTGCACAACCAATCTCACATATTACGGTTAGACGTGAATAATTTAAATATTATTATGCGTTTCAAACGTTTTTTAAACGTGTCTCGGGCCGACGTCCTACTAAGCATCGGGTTGATATCGGCTCAACGTTGTCATGTTTTCGAGAGACCCATTCATGATCGGTCGTGTCTGTCGAATGCTGGCACGCAGCCCTACATTTATTCATCAGATTTGCGGTGAAATCGGTTATTCGATCGAGATATAGCTGTGGGGAACGAGGACACCTAGGGGAGGAGGGACTGAAGGCCACCCCACAAGTAAATAAATGAGACATACGCTTCCAAATCAATGCAGCATGATCGAAAGTGAAGACAAACAACTAAAAACTTCACAAAGGAGATTAAGATTGCTTCGCCGATATTCCCCCGGATTCGTCGTGTGATGTGATGAAGGTGGTATTGGGTAGTCTATGTTCTTAGAACCCAGGGGCGTCGCCGACGGGGAGGGGGGGGGGTCGACCCCCACTTTTTGTGGTGGTCGACCCCCCCCCACACACACATTTGTTATGGCGGTTTGTTACAGTTCGGTACATATGTATACGGTTATTATTATCACATGTACTATTGAGCGCTGACTACCACCGGTCATTGTGATTTACTATCCGAGGCTAATGTAAATGAAAAATTACTATCATTTAAATATTTTTCGTCATACCGAGTTGTGCAACCATGAAAGGGGATTACCTGAGGCTTGGCTCCACTCACGGTCTGGTTCCAATATTAAAAGTTCGTTTTCCACGACCTAAAGTTAAAATGTCATGTCGCATCGCTTCGGTGGCCATCGTCATAACGAAGCCTAGAACCAACGAATTCATCAGAAGCTTGGTTTTCTATAGATCGCCGCGGATGAAACCTGTATGTGTGAGGCGCCTGATCTGAGGCAAGAGTGGGTCCAGAACGGCAAAAAGGTTGATTTGGGGGCGAAATCCAAAAAGTCACAAACAGATTAAAACACTCATCGGATTTTCTTCCTTTATAGATGAATGGGTGATTTAATAAAACTTTTATTCTTAAAGGTTTCTTAGATATTCTTTTAAATGAGAAAATGCGTCACCTTTTTTGCTGATTTCAGGCGGTTTGGGGCTTGACCCTTTTGCCCCAACCCTTGGATCCACCGGTGGCCAGAACACATTGAGTAGCGGAGAGCACCGTTGGGGAGAGGCGAACTCAAGGGGGGCAGAGGGCCAATATAAATTGACACCTGTGGTCCAAGCCAATATCGAAACGACCCAACGAGGGGCGGGTATCGATCCTCAAGATCTCCAAAGCAACGCTAGGTAGGTACAAACGGTGTTTTACTGGTTGTAATTTGAAAGTAGGCTTCAGTGACGCGTTTATCTATTTTACAGACCGTACATTTGTATTTTTACCTACGCATTTTGCTCCCACTGGGGAGGGGGGATTTAATCACCATGGGGGCATCCAGTGGTCACTTCGGGGCATCCCCCTCCAGTTAAAATGTTAGCCGAGGCCCTGATTAATATGACCTCACCTGACCTAAACTATTGATGTTGACCTACGCGATAAAGGCGATCAGATGCAAACGACAAGAGTTGCAACATACATCAAAGGATTTTACCGCCGGAGACTGGAACTCTGATCCTCAGCTGATCGCAGTTCTTTGAAATATATTTATCGTCAATATTCAGATGATCTTGTCACGTCACCACTGCGCTGCACACTCGAACATGTGCCCATCCAACCGGACCTAGGGTGAATAAAACTGACCACAGCCCCTGTACAAAGAAGAAGGCAGCCTACCTCAAGGGCCGTCCGCAGTCGAACCTAAACCACCACATTCCATTACGCTGTGTAAACCTACGTATTACGCTGTGTAAAGCTACGTATTACGCTGTGTAAAGCTACGGTATATGCATAGATGCAGACCTGTAAGCATGTAAATGATTCTACCAAACGCTCCATTCATTCAAAGCATAGGAATGACATCTCGCCTTACGAGTCTTCCCCAAATGCGCTTAGTGGCAACCCTGCTGTGTCATGGCATCAAAAGACATCACTTCCAGTGCACTTGAACACTGATGACATGAACAAATTCTTCGTCGCTGTTATCGATGAAATTGACATTTTAGCCGCCACCGACTACCGAGTAGAACGAGCCAAGCCGGACAGGCCGAATATCTGACAACTCAACATCACCAGGCTATAGCTGAGCATACTTCCGTTAATCCGTTAATCCGTTAATTAACGAGTTAACTTTTCTTTAACGTTTTAACGCTCCCGTTACATTTTGCAATTGTTAACAGAAGCATTAACTTCCGTTAACTGGAAAGTTAATCCGTTAAGCTGTTCATTTGATTTGTGCTAAGAATCCAAAAGTGATTGTCCAGTTTATAATTGTCCATCAGTCGACAACACGACGACACCGATCACATTCTATCCCGCGCGTCTTCGATAACGTCAGCAACGCATGCCTTATCTATTGTTCAGTCTGAGTTCGGGCGGGCGTCGGGGGTCGGACGCACCGCACCAGAGAACATGATCCATCTCCCTCATTTCTCCTGGCGGGGACAATAGGCGCGTCAGGCAACCGATTAGTCTGCGTGCGGATTTGGTTTGCAGCGCAGTGGTCTCGCATTGCCGGTTCCCGACTCAATAAGAACGCTTTACTTGCTACTGATCATTTCCATCCATATGATTTGATGAGCAGCATCACAAAATAACATGTGAAAATATGAATGGATAAATGAATGAATGCTCCTGGCAAACGAATCCATCGATACCCAACTGTTTACCTGTTTTGTAAACGTGTGCCTAACAGGACAAAGACGCCGCTGTTTATTTGAAGAAGAAACATTATTTAGACAATGTTTTATACATTTTAGAGTTGTATCAATTAACCATTATGAGCAAATCGTCAAAGACGTTGGACATCAGAGACATCACATACGTTGAGACATCAGAGACATCAGAGACGTCACATCACATCAGAGACATCACATACATCACGTACGTTGGACATCAGAAACTGCAACGCTGGATGTCAGATACTGTAACGCTGGATGTCAGAGACTGTACCGCTGGATGTCAGAGACCGTAACGCTGGATGTCAGAGACTTTAACGCTGGGTGTCAGAGACTGTAACGCTGGATGTCAGAGACTGTAACGCTGGATGTCAGAGACTTTAACGCTGGATGTCATAGAATGTAACGCTGGATGTCAGAGACTGTAACGCTGGATGTCAGAGACTATAACGCTGGATGTAAGAGACTGTAACGCTGGATGTCAGAAACTGCAACGCTGGATGTCAGAGACTGCAACGCTGGATGTAAGAGACTGTAACACTGGATGTCAGAGACTGTAACGCTGGATGTCAGAGACTGTAACGCTGGATGTCAGAGACTGTACCGCTGGATGCCAGAGACTGTAACGCAGGATGTCATAGACTGTAACACTGGATGTCAGAGACTGTACCGCTGGATGCCAGAGACTGTAACGCAGGATGTCATAGACTGTAACGCTGGATGTCAGACACTGTAACGCTGGATACCAGAGGCTGTAACGGCAATCTGCCAGAGACTGCAACGGCTGCACAACACAAAATCAGCCGACCGGGAGAACTACTGCACAACGAACAACCCAGCCGCTCGTCCGAGTATACGATACTCATGTGTTCAGAGAGTAGTGTCATTAAGCCAGCCGCTGAGGTATGACTTTTGACATATGGGGTGCTAGCTCACCAAGCCTACCAGGGATACCTGTGCTTCAGCCTCTCCTATAGCCAGGGAGAGCTCTGAGTAGCGACTTCTTCGGCTTGGATGGAAGCTTTGATGCTTTGCAGGATTGACTTCTTGACCAGCAAAAAGGCAAAATAGCAGTATAAAACAGTTTTTGATGTTTAAGGATTTACGGCCATTTCGTTAAAAAAAGATCAACGCATCGCTGATGTACTTTCAAAGTGACCTAAAACCGTGGCCTGTGACCCGTTCCAGACTAGTAAATACGAGAGGATCGTTGACTCTTGAACCCATTCACCTTTTTGTCGGGAGATAAAAAGGGCCGCCTGGTTTAGCTTCGTCGGGGACAATCGTAAATCTCGACGTTTCGAAAATAAATCCTTGAGTTCCTTAAAATGCGCCTCCGAGAACGTGTGGGAGTTCATTGCGGAACGACAGACAAACAGGAACTAGTCAAGTTGTCGTAATTATGATGTATTGGGTCTTTCCCGCTAGCATCAATACCAAAAGGCGTTTGATTATATGCTTTATATTTGTGTATTTGTTCAGTTCGGGCACATGAAATGTCACACAGATGAACACTGACAAATCCAGGCATAAGCGCTACTGTTCGATGCTTATGACTAGACAAGTCTAAACGAGCACTACACACAAGAAGAAAGACATATCATTCCCTGATTTCAGCTTCGCCTAGGGCGATTCCACTGAGCCCCAGAAGTGGTAGCCACACTCCTCCGCAGCGTCTGTCGCTGTCCAGGGACTTCACCGCTCCGGACTTCACTCCCTCGCTCTCACAGATGCTCCGATAAATACGTCAGTTTGATAATAAATACGGCAGGTGGCACTGTCGACTCTCTCTGCTGGTGAGTGCAGATGCGGTGGTGGGCGTCTAGTTGCGGGGCAGGTTGTAGAGACCCGGCGGCGGGCGCACGGTCGTGGTGGTGGTCGGGGGGATGTACTGGTTCGGCACGGGGCGCACCGGCCGCGTTTGCGGGCGGGGGCGGGGGCGGCTGGGCTGAGGCTGGGGGCGGGGGCGGGGGCGGCTGGTCTGCGGGGTCTGGTACTGGGGACGGCGAGTGGTCTGCGGGGTCTCGTACTGGGGACGGCGGCTGGTCTGCGGGGCCTTGTACTGGGGACGACGAGTGGTCTGCGGGGCCTGATACTGGGGACGGCGGCTGGTCTGCGGGGCCTGGTACTGGGGACGGCGGCTGGTCTGCGGGGCCTGGTACTGGGGACGGCGGCTGGTCTGCGGGGCCTGGTACTGGGGACGGCGGGTGGTCTGCGGGGCCTGGTACTGGGGACGGCGGCTGGTCTGCGGGGCCTGGTACTGGGGACGGCGGGTGGTCTGCGGGGCCTGGTACTGGGGACGGCGGCTGGTCTGCGGGGCCTGGTACTGGGGACGGCGAGTGGTCTGCGGAGCCTGGTACTGGGGACGGCGGGTTGTCTGCGGGGCCTGGTACTGGGGACGGCGGGTGGTCTGCGGGGCCTGGTACTGGGGACGGCGGCTGGTCTGCAGGGCCTGGTACTGGGGACGGCGGCTGGTCTGCGGGGCCTGGTACTGGGGACGGCGGCTGGTCTGCGGGGCCTGGTACTTGGGACGGCGGGTGGTCTGCGGGGTCTGGTATTGGGGCTTCTCAGTGGCCGGGCCGTCCACCACACTGCCGACGTTGTTGCTCGCCGCCGACTCGGGCACCACGCCGATCTCTTCGTTCTTGGAGTAGAACTGTTCAGCGCTGTCGCAGTTAACTTCGTTCCACCACTGGCACGCGAAGCCCTCCTGGTTAAAGATGGTGCCGTTGGGACAGAGGAAGGAAAGCTTCATCGTCTCGCCGTTCGGCACGGGGCTGCACACGTGGAACGGCTGGCAGCCAGCCTCCACGTCAGCGTAGTAACCTGCGGAACACAGACGGGAGAAGTGCGGTTAGAGTGACGCACTACAACGCGAGAGACTGACACAACAAAGCGCCTAGCTGAAACACTTCAGATGACTTGTGGATGATCTTCAATGCGTGAGACACCCAAACAGGAAAATACATGCAATGCAAATGCATGAGCTTCCATTGCTCGTGAAAATGCAATTGAAAATGTAACAACATAGTGGTCCCACAACCACTCCGATGGATGGGAGTGTTGCCTGACGGTAACTCGCACTGACCGGCGATGCGTTCCTCGCAGGTGAAGCCGCTGGGCGGGATGGTAGCGTAGATCGGGTAGCTGACGCCGGGCTCTCCGGGCACGGCGTCCCGCAGCCACTGCAGGGGGTCCGACGAGCCATGGTGGTGGTCCTCCTCTGCTTCCGGCTGTGGCAAAACAGGAGGTCACAGGAGGTCATGTCACAGGTGGTCACAGGAGAGGTGAAAGGGGAGGACGTGCGGCATTTGGAGATCAGTGGGAAATAGAAAGGCACCATTGGAATGTTATTAAAGGTCTGTTGGATATGAGTGAACTGCATGGCTCCGCCACACCTTTGGGATGGGGGGGGGGGTGGATCCAGGGAAGCCAAGTGGTCACCACCAGCTGTGGCCGATCTAGGTTTGGTTAAACGTTGGTACTGTGCCGAAGAAGTCTGCGTGGGTCGCGGAAATCGAAAGGGCAGAGTATTCAGCTTGATTCATTGGAAGGGATGCTCAACATTCCTTCAAACTAATTACAGCTGTCACTTGTCCTCAGTTTGTTAAAGCTCCATTGATTTTCCTTGGCGGTAGTGAGGGAAAATTACAGCCTAAAAGCAATTAGTTTTTTATAAAGCCTTGGATGGTGAAAACTGAAAGGGCTCGTCCGACCCACCCTCCCCCCCCCCCCCCCCCCCCCCCCCAAGGTCCTGAAACCATGCTTTGCCACCCCCCCCCCCCCCAATAACGGCTGGACGTACAGTTGCTGACGGGTTGGCGACGCGCTCTATCCCTCGGTCAACAACTTTTGGAAATATGCCACTGGATTTGACCCCTCCCCAAAAGAAACATGGTTATAACCGCCCCTGCCCCTGACGTGTCTTCACAACAGCCGCCCGGTGACCCGTGACGTCACGCGGCTGTCCGTCAGGTCACAGGGTCACATGTCTCACCTTGACCACCGCTCCTCCGGGGTTGTTGCCGGCGCCGAACGGGTCGGTCGGCTCCCTGTAGTCGTAGCCGGGCTCTGCGGTAGGTGGAGCGCCGTAGCTGCTGTAGCCGTCCTGGGCCACGGCCAGAGCTGCCAGCGCTGTATACAACAACAGACGGACACACGGCGGGGTTAACTTGGGACGGCGCTGTATACAACAACAGACGGACACACAGCGGGGTTAACTTGGGACGGCGCTGTATACAACATACGGGCACACGGCGGGGTTAACTTGGGACGGCGCTGTATACAACATACGGGCACACGGCGGGGTTAACTTGGGACGGCGCTGTATACAACAGACGGACACACGGCGGGGTTAACTTGGGACGGCGCTGTATACAACAACAGACGGACACACAGCGGGGTTAACTTGGGACGGCGCTGTATACAACAACAGACGGACACACAGCGGGGTTAACTTGGGACGGCGCTGTATACAACAGACGGACACACGGCGGGGTTAACTTGGGACGGCGCTGTATACAACAGACGGCAGACGGCGGGGTTAACTTGGGACGGCGCTGTATACAACAGACGGACACACGGCGGGGTTAACTTGGGACGGCGCTGTATACAACAACAGACGGACACACGGCGGGGTTAACTTGGGACGGCGCTGTATACAACAACAGACGGCAGACGGCGAGGGTAGCTGGGCACTTGAGCCTTACTAAGTAAGCGTGTAGACGCTTAAATGGTTAATCTAGCGCGATTGTGACCTCTCAAGACACCGATAACAGCGACCTTAATAAACATTATGACCTGCAGGCGTACGAGTGCTTTGATTGGCATGCATCGGAAAAGATACAGAGTGAAAACAAAACGATTAAATCAAATGAGAGAGAAACTTTCAAATAGAGATGAGAAACTTTCACAGTTTAGCGTCTGCTTTTTATAATCGAAAAAGGAATCTGAAAACTTAGTTTTCAAACAGAGGCCCAAGGCGGATCAGAAGGAAATCGAGGTTATGCATTCAAACAACTGAAATAGGTCGAAATGGACATTTGACAATACGAAAGAAAGTATCAGCAACTTTTACAAATTAAAAGTTTGCGTAGTGCCAAATCTTGATGCCGAAGGAAGAGATATCTGATGAATTTTTTAAATGTTAGACTTGGTATGATTTGCCCCAAAACAGCTTATTTTGGGCGTTTGATGTTTTGGTCATAATGCTTCAGTTTTGCATCAGCCAGAAGGCAAAATATGAATTTGCCACTCACCGCTGAACACAATAAATCCCTTCATGACGGCGGCTGCGGTCCCTGCTCTATATGTGTCTACCGCGGGCGATGCTGTGAGCCACTGATGCTCCGTACCGTTCGCCGATACTATTTATACGGAGCCATCGTAATTACTGAGCGGCACGTCACGTGACCCTCGGGTCGGCGCCTCCCACTGGTCACGTGACCGCTGTGTCACTGCCTGAGAGTAGAGCAGTTCCGATATGACCCAGGGCCTCGACTAAGGAATTATTACGGACGGGGGGAGGGGGGGGGGGCAGTTCGATAAAATGCTGCTAAGGCATATGGTTAAGCGTACTTATACTGATACAATATTTGTAGTGTGATAATGACTAAAACATAAGTGCAAACTAGAAATGAAATAGTATAATAATGAAATAATTTAGCTGAATAAAAATGTTAAAGATAAACATGCACATCGACAAAGGTTCACGCCAGCCGTGTCGATTCTTGAAAACGATTGGGGGGTCGAACAGTAACGGATCGAAGGGGACCATCGGCGCCATTTTTTACCAAAACGACTGAAATTGGACTAAAATTAACACAGTTCCTGATTTTATAGGAAGATCTAAGCAGCTTATACAAGGGCGAAATTGTTATCAAGCAGTTCTTAACCCGTGCCCTGCCGGTGCTCGGCGCCACCTTAGTCGTGCCAGGGGAGGCATCTGGACGCCCACCTCGAACTTGGCTCCAATGATTAGGCATAATCCAAAAATGCCGTTAGATAGCTCGCCTAATTTCATGTCGACATTATTTCGATTATTTTTTGTTCAGTTCAATATTGAGATCACCACCAGACAGTTTTTAGTTTTTAGCAATTTTCTCAAGAAGCCCCCAAATATTTCAGGTACTGCGATAGCTAGGAAGAGCAACACACTGAAAAGCAAAGGCAAGGTCTTAGATTTGTAATTGCTTAGGTGTACTCCATTTTTAGATCAGGTCGAAAGGATAGGTTCCAGAGGTTACTCAAATGGAAACTGGGGTCATTTGACCTCAAATGACCCCAAGTGACCAGCTGACCATGTGGCGATCACTTAGTAAAACTGTGCCTGGGTCATCAAGAATGAGAATTGAGATAAAATAGCATGTTATTTAAACAATTTGGTCCTATCTAGTATGTGTTCTCCCGATAGCGGAAGCATTTGTAAATTTTCCCGTTAACTTATATTGGGAAGTCACGAGATCGAACTGACCTAAATCACCGATATAAAAAATCACGAGCATAGCAGAATTGTGGGTACCTGCTTATGGCCTGACTAAATCCTGTGTCCACATCTCTCATTCAAACACTGTGACTGTGCCTCGAACACATCCTTCTTTAGAGGTGGGACCATGTGACGTGACCCTGGTGACCTCACCTGAGATGACCCGAGCTGAATTTTGTAAGCTAGAGGTGCACAATTCCATGCAAAAACAGATGTGCCAGCAAACAGAGTAGCTGAGTTACAACAATTAGACGTATGCTGCAAAAACTTTAATTGTGAAATTGGTTAATCATTTGGGAGATAATCATGTTTTGATGACGTCATGTTGTGGAAAAACGATAAATATTTGAAAAATTGTATAAAAACAGAGTTTAAAGGAAATTGCAAACGCATTTTACCAAGATAACAAAATGGCATTCTCTTTAAAATGGCGATCTCGGATTTTCAACATTTTTGTTTTAATCCCTTATTTTTTTTTAATCCCCACACAAATCAAAATTTTCAAGATGTTAGAAAAAACCAGAATATATGTGAAGAGAACCGAGTACGTACAATACCCATACCAAATTTAAACACAATATCTTCATTTTAGTGTAAGAAGGCTCCCTAAGTGTAAGAAACCGATGACGTCATTTTTTTAATAACTGTTTTTTTATAAGATACGAACAAATAATGACCCTTTCTGTATTTCTAATCTCCCCGTAGGGGCGAGAGTGAAATGTGTACTATTCCCCTTAATTAAATAAAGATAGAGACATGAAACCGACATAACTGTGTTTGTCTCTTCGAGACACTTCCGTAAATGTGCAAACATAATCTACCTGGGTTATCGCATAACCTGGGGTGATTTTGCCTGAGGTCAAAATTTGAATTTGACCTAGCCCCTATCATTATGGACATAATTCGTCGAAGTACTTGACGAGAAAAACAGGATAACGGCAGAATACCTTTCTATCGTTGGCCAATATGTGTATGAGAGAAGAAGTTATGTTGCTAAACACTCTTTGAACAAAAACAATATGTCCTGTGGTGACCTCTGGAACCTATCCTTTCGAACTGATCCAAAAATGAAGTACACCCTAAGCAATGACGAATTTAAGACACTTGCCTTTGCTTTCAGTTTGTTACTCTTTCCTAGCTATTGAAGTACCTGCAATATTTGATGGCTTCTGGAGCAAATTGCTAAAAACTAAAACTAAAACATGCTTGGTCTTTGATGACATCTGGTGACTGGTGGTGATATCAATATTCACCTGAACAAAAAATAATAGAAATAATGTCGACATGAAATTAGACGAGCTATCTAACGGCATTTTTGGATTATGCTAATCCTTGGAGCAGAGTTCGAGGGGGCGTTCAGATGCTCCTCTGGCACGACTAAGGTAGCGCCGAGTTTAAATACTCCAAAATCGCCCATTTCGTAACCGCGGTTTCACGACACAAATTAATGTTTTCGACATGGCACACTTTTCTAGTTAATAGGATTGTGCTTATTCCAAATGTAACAAGACATTTTTAATAAATACAATATTTAGGGGTGGAGAAATCGCCAAATATTTGACACTTTCTATAACCATCCCCAATATCACTTATTTTGTCCCGGCGATATTACATGCCTGCACTGTTTTGGTTCTTCAGGAACTGTAAATTAGATATATTTAAACAGATACAACATAATCTTCATGTATTTCTCTTGTATTTTATTCAGTTGCATGGCTATTTTCTTTTGTATAGGTATATTTAGTTGTTTTTTGACTCCATCACTATGCACGACGCATAACCTTACAGAAACAAGTGGCTATTCCTAAAGAGGTTTGTCGCATCAAGACAAAAGAAATTGTAACTTATGAGTGAAACATCAGTCGTAGTGCAATTGCATGTTTCAGACATAGCCTCTTGAGAAAAAGTTGCCTCCAAAATGACTTCGAATTGAAGTGATGCACACGTCACACATACGCTTACAGGACCGCATTAAGGTTGAATTATTGAGCCTGAGGACCTGCTTGCGTGGTCCACCTCATAGGCAGTGTATGGAGTACCCAGGGGTTGTAGCTTCTCCAGAAAAGCTTGGGGGGAGGGCTGAGCTTGGACAAATTGTTTAAAGTACCATCTAAACTCACAAAATTACAGATTTCTCTCCCGGATTTGACCCACTTCCTCGTCCAAGGTGAGGGGGCTGGTGCCCACGGATAATGGACAATGCACAATGGACAATGGACATCCCCGCAGGGCGAAAGCTGCGAGGAGGGCCCAAGCCATGACGGCGTCACCATCTCCCGGGTTGCGACACGAGGTCCACCACTTGCCTTGTGGCCAGTGACGACCAGACCGTGTTGACTTGGGCGGGACAGAGGACGGAGGACCGGTTACGGGGAGGATAAAAAGGCACTTCTGTAAAAAGATTACGTATAACACTTACTTTCTACATTATGTACTGTATTACTACATACTCCTGAGCTTTAGGCAGTAAAATACCTACAAAATGAAGGTATGTGATAAACGTACCTTCATTTTCCAAATCCATCATTGCCTGAAGCTCTTCTTTTTTCCGGGCAGCTTAACAGCGAATCTCAAGGAAAGCTGCGCATTGTATCGCAGTATGTTCTATACACTGCTCTGTTCTATACACTGCTGCATGGCTTTCTTCTACTGTCACTGAGATCGCCGTCTTTCATAAGTTCAGGGCTCCCAGTGGTGTAGTACTCCCAGGGGTGTAAGGATCCTATTCAGTTGAGCCCCCCCCCCCCCCCCCCCCCCAACTTGGCTTCCTTCCCCTCCCCAACTTGGACGAGGAAGTGGGTCAAATTTCTGGAGAAATCTGTATTTTTATAAATTTAGATGGTACTTATAGCGAATTTTCCCAGCTCAGCCCCCCCCCCCCCCCCCCAACTTTTCTGGTGAAGCTACACCCCTGAGTAACCTATGAGGTGGCGGACGAAGAGGTGGCCATAACAGCACTAGCCGAGCTGAACAAGCATCTTGGTAGCTGAAAACTTATACACTAGTGCTGGGGCTGCTTGCAGAGATATTCTTACTGAAGGTGGGTTAGTACCATCGCAAGCAGGTGCCCACGGTCAAGAAGTCAACACTAATGGGCCTGTAAGTGTATGTATGACGTGTACATCACTTCAATTCGAAATCATTTTGGGAGGAAACTTTTTGTCAAAAGGCTAGTGTAAAAGCAATGCCACGACGACTGATTTTTACTCATATGTTACAATTTCCTTTGTCTTGATGCGTGAAAACTGTTTAGAAGGCCCCTTGTGTCGGTAAGAGTTAGGCGTCGTGCATAGTGATGGAGTCCCAAAGAACTAAACATACCTATACAAAAGAAAAATAGCCATGCAACTTATTAAATAAAAAGGGGAAATACCTGGAGATTATGTTGTATCCGTTTAAATATGTCTAATTTACATTTTCAGAAGAACCAAAACAGTGCAGGCATGTCCATATCGCCGTGACAAAATAAGTTATATTGGGATGGTTATATAAAGTGTCAAATATTTGGCGATTTCTCCACC
>JAXIVJ010002196.1:105000-115511 GCA_036785665.1 Chirona hameri | reverse complement strand
TAGGTTAACCTAACTAAACCTAAGCGACCAAATCTACCCCTTTGGAGACCAAATCTACCCCCTTTGGGGGTAGATTTGGTCGCCTCTTTGGAAGGCCGTAAATCCTTACCTAATCATTGCGCGATATTTTACCCAATCATGGACGCCTTACTTATACCCTTGTGAATGTATTCCAAATTGAGCATATCCCGAAATTCTTTCAATTTAAGCTTTTATGACCAAAAATGTTGGGGCATGTTCCAACTTAGGAACTTTTTGGTACATATTGCAGTCAAACCTAGACAAAAGCTAGGTTTGGTCCCTGCAAAAGCTACAGGGTCCTCTTTGGGCTAGGTTTGATCCAAATTGAACACTCTTCCTTTTTTGAAAAGCTCAGTTTAAAAGTTTAAGGTTTAAGTAAGTTAATCTTCAATGTCCTGTTATACTCTACAATTGTTACTATACCTTGACTTTTCCACTTGCACAAAAGTTGAAACCATTTTATTTTAATTATATCTTCCCAGTTTTTGAAAAAAAAGGTAAAGAATTTGACGGCAAAGCAAGTGCACTAAACAGTTTTGAAATCCATTAAAAACTCAAGAAGTAACCTAGGTTTCCGTTTCAAAATAAACCTAACCGACCAAATCTACCCCCCATGTTGTGAACCTAAGTGACCAAATCTACCCCCCGAAAATGGAGTCGTCGATTACTCCCGATCTAAGCAACATTTTTTAAGTTCAAGGAACAGTTTCCGATAGCTCTCGTCGAGTAGAACACGAATCCGTTAAAGTTTTTAATCAAACCTAGTTTTTAAAAAAGTTACAGACATTTCACTTTTGGATGTTTTTGGTGTTTTGCACAAACCTTGTACCTTGTTTTGCTCGCAGTTTGCTTATTTTTGATCGAATCTTTAAACAAAGCATATATTTGTGTTAAGCATGAATGGGGCTTTGCTTCTAAGGTACGTAAATCCTTTACAACCTGTTTTTTTAGGTGGTGGACTGCTTAGAGGAACATGTTTTTTTCACAAGTTTTTGGACCGTAACTGTTTTGTTTTGGAAAACTTGTATAATCGAACAGCGAATTAAGATGCGGCGTAACGAACCCCATCTTTTGGCAATTCTGAATTTTACAGAAAACCATATTTTGGAAGTCTTAAATGTGAAAACTTGTAAAAAATGAAGTTTTGCAATTTTAAGTGGTTGAATATGATTTGTGTTCAGGAAAATGTGTAAAAGGATAAGAAAGACCAGCTTAAGCCAAATGTTTCCCAAAAAAGAAATCAATAATCGGTTCAGCAGTTTTGAAGATATGGGGTATTTAATTATCAAATTTACGCATAATCTGAATTTTCCAAAAAAAAAGTGTATGTGTTTTTTTCAAATAAAAAATATGATTGAGATGCAGAAAGCCATTACAATGCTGAATCTGTTTTCGGATTTGAAATATGATGTTTAGTTTTTGAGTTATTCAGCACCAAATAATGAAAATATATATATCCGTAATTATTTTTTTAGAAAGTTGTTTTGAGTTCTGACAGATGGATGCTGTAGAACTCGGCGAGCTGAACAAGAAGATGTTTTTTATTTGCTTCTACCTGGCTTACTTTTTGAGTAAATGAGGTTGGCGTTTTAAGAAATTTTACGTTTAATTTCTTAAACATGGATGTACGTTTATACTCATATAATGTTCAATATTTGAAGAATCTTAAAAACAAAATTATATTTGGAACCGGCATGAATGGGGCATCATTTTACAGATAAGGAGACCCTTTAATCGGTCTTTTTCGAGCTCTATGACTTGAGATACTTTTAATGTCAATTTTATCAGTTTTTTGACAATTACTTGAGAACTGTTAACTATTTCAAGAAATTTTAAGCTTCATCATATTGGCCTTGATATAAGTGATATGGATATGTATTTTATTAGTACTCCTTTTTTGAAAGAAATCGTTTTTTCGTAAAAAGAGATACCTTTTTTCGAAAATTTGTAATTTTTATTTTACAAAAATAACTTGGTTTTCTATATTGCTTAGTGTTAGCGAAGGTAATTTGGTAATAATAATTAAGGAAAAAAAACATTTGGTTTCTTCTTAAAAAATTGCTCCAAGTCCTGGGAGCATTGTAATGGTTAACGGGAATGCCTATTACTTACAAACCAAAACCAATAGAACCAAACCGATCTCAGTTATGGATAGACAATGGATGTACCTACAATTTGTGTTGTACTTAACTTTGAAATTGCTTAACTTTAAGTACAATTAAAATTTGTGTTTGAACGCTTGTCACTTAAAAACTAAAATTTATAGAGCCAAACCGTTATCAGTTTTAGATGGATAAGAAGCAGGACTTTCAAATAAAGAAAAAAAAAATTCCAAATTCTGAACTTTAAGCACAAAATGTAAAAAAGTGATTTTTTTTTAGTATTTCCATTTTTTCTAGGTTAAATTTTCGTCAGACTTAAAAGTTTAAAGGCTGGCTGATTGCGCCGAAGGCGCAAGGACCGGCACGTGTCCCGGCAAGGCAAGGTCCGGTAAGTCACCTAACCTATCCTCCTCAAAGAGTGGCCAAAAAAAAAACATGACACCAAGAGGGCGTTACCAACAAGACTACAAAAAATTGGAAACAAGATTATTGTTAGGCTTGCTGAGTTGTACAGGAAACATTTGTCAAAACTTAAACAAAAAATGTATACCAAAAGTTTGAGGTATGGCGTTTACCGTTGTTTTGCCACGACCCTAGAGGGTTATTAACAAAGAGCTAGGAATGTTTCAAATACCTTAGAAGATAGCCCAAGACCTCGTCTTTCCGAATCTGGTCTTGCTTTTGTTCTAGCCCCAAGACAAGTTGGTCAAAGAGTGGCGCAAAAAACACATGACACCAAAAAAGCATTATCAACAAAGCTACAGGAAAATGGAAACAATATTCGCGTTCGGCTCGCTGAGTTTAACAGGAAACATGTTTCAAAACTAAAAAAAAAAATATATGTCAAAAGTTTGACACATATACATTTCACACACACATTTGTTTGCCACACACACATTCGTTTGTCAACTTTTCTTCTTTTTGAAAGCAGAATCAAACCTGCCATCAAATTCTGCTTCTTATGAGTTATAGCAGGTTGCTGTCATTCAATATCGAAATTCACATTTTTTTCCCGCCAAAATGTTTTCAGCCTATAACTTTTTAAAAAAAATTTACACAAGAAAAATCAAGGGGTTGAAATTGTGTGATTTGACATTATCTACCATATTCTTTTTAATAAAAAAAAAAAAAAAAAATATCAAAAAAGTTATACCACCCCAAACAACGTTTTTTTGTTAATACCAAAAATGAAAAATAAACGTGATTCCAAGGTGTCCTAGCGAAAAAAATCCTTACATAACGTTTTTTGTCTTTGATTTATGGACTTGTTAAAATTTTGGTAACGCGTCAATTTCAAAATGGGATCCCTCCTATCTCAAAAACTTCTCAACCGATTTTTGATTTCTTGCTATCTAAAAATGTACCGTCTAACGTTTTTTCTTTCACTAATTAACATTTTTCCCAAAAAGTGCATGTCAGAAGACTGAAAAACCAAAAACCATCACTTTTTTTTGGATTTCAAAATTTAAAATTTTGATAATTTTTTGATCAAAATTTCCTAATAGCCAAAAGATGTAGAATCTTTAGTTGCATCTTTTGACTATCTCGGATTTTTAAAATCGTAAGGAAGAAAAAAAGTAGGTAAGTTACAAAAATATTAAAAAACGACATTTGCGCCCCCTATGTTTTTTTGAAAAAAATTATAGCTGTCCGGATGTAGAATTGAAAGGGGAGTCCGATTTTTTAAACGGATTGAAAATCCGTTCAGTAGTTCATAAGATGCAGGTTTGGTAACAAAAGTCGACTCCATATGTCATGATCATTGATACAAAATCTCTCATCATATTTTGGCCTAGCCCGGTTTTGTAAAAATCGAGTATGTTAGAATCTGAAACCATGTACGGAAGTAGGCTGGCGAGATAGGATGGAAGCCCAAGTTTCAGCTGAGTAGGTCAAAAAACATCGGTTTTAGAGCCAAAACAACACAAAAAACCTCGATGTTGACACCAACCTAGAGGGTTCTTAACAAGGAGCTAGGAATGTTCCAAATAGCTTACAAGATAGCCCCAGACCTCTTCTTTCCAAATCTGGTCTTGCTTTTGTTCTAGCCCAAAGACAAGTTGGTCAAAGAGTGGCGCAAAAAACACATGACACCAACAGGGCATTACCAACAAGACTACACAAAATTGGAAACAAGATTCTTGTTAGGCTTGCTGAGTTGTACAGGAAACATTTGTCAAAACTTTAAAAAAAAAATTATATTAAAAGTTTGGGTATGGCGTTTACCGTTTTTTGCCACGACCCTAGAGGGTTAATAAAAAGGAGCTAGGAATGTTCCAAATAGCTTAGAAGATAGCCCCAGACCTCCTCTTTCCAAATCTGGTCTTCCTTTCCTTCTAGCCCCACGGCAAGTTGGTCAAAGAGTGGGGCAAAAAATCGCATGTACCGCAGTACATAGGTGCATCACGGTGCAGTCTATGCTTCTTTTTCATCCGATCCGATCCTATCCTAACCAAAATGAAAGCCCTTGTACTCTTCTTTCCAGATCTGGCCTCATTTGTGTTCTAGCCCTACGGCAAGTTGGAGTTATTGGCATACATATATAGAGTCTAATGAAGATTTTTTTTTTTTTTTTTACATTTTTAATTTCAGGCACACAATGCTTGAAATTAAAAATGTAAATGAAATTAAAAAAAAAAATGAAATTAAAAAGTGTAAATAAAATTAAAAATCTGGTCTTTTCTTTCTTCTAGCGTCTAGTGTCGTCTCTGCTTGCGCCGAAGGCGCAAAGACCGGCACGTGTCCCGGCAAGGCAAGGGACGGTAAGTCACCTGACCCTAAAAGGGTGTTATCCTCCTCTTCCGCCAGGAGGTTTTTGGCGACAGGGTTGACTCCTGGATCCAGCTAGCCCAGGCAAAGTCCTGCAAGGCAAAGTCCTGCAAGGATTAAAAAGCACGATAGGGATCGATTTTTGATGTTCTATACGGTGTGCATACTGTTGATTTTTTACCACCAAAATGCTTTCCCCTTAAGTGACACTTACCGGTCCTTGCGCCTTCGGCGCAATCAGCCTACACATATAACCCAATACTCGAACAGCAACAGCCCGGACTGCGGAGCGAGCGGCGAAGGCGCGAGGTATATATGTGTAGGCTGATTGCGCCGA
This sequence comes from Chirona hameri, assembly GCA_036785665.1. Classification (NCBI taxonomy): domain Eukaryota; kingdom Metazoa; phylum Arthropoda; class Thecostraca; order Balanomorpha; family Balanidae; genus Chirona; species Chirona hameri. The sequence goes on along the minus strand of JAXIVJ010002196.1, from coordinate 110,282 downwards.
AGGCGCAAGGACCGGCAAGTGTCACTTAAGGGGAAAGCATTTTGGTGGTAAAAAACAGTATGGTAGTGGCAAGGTTTGGCACGGTCCATCAAGCTCCGGCAAACCGCAATATACCTCGCGCCTTCGCCGCTCGCTCCGCAGTCCGGGCTGTTGCTGTTCGAGTATTGGGTTATATGTGTAGGCTGATTGCGCCGCAGGCGCAAGGACCGGTAAGTGTCACTTAAGGGGAAATCATTTTGGTGGTAGAAAATCAACAGTATGATGCATTATTATTGCAAATGCATATGCATTTTGATGTTCTATACGGTGTGCATACTGTTGATTTTTTACCACCAAAATGCTTTCCCCTTAAGTGACACTTACCGGTCCTTGCGCCTTCGGCGCAATCAGCCTACACATATAACCCAATACTCGAACAGCAACAGCCCGGACTGCGGAGCGAGCGGCGAAGGCGCGAGGTATATATGTGTAGGCTGATTGCGCCGAAGGCGCAAGGACCGGTAAGTGTCACTTAAGGGGAAAGCATTTTGGTGGTAAAAAATCAACAGCAACGTTTGGCACGGTCCATCAAGCTCCGGCAAGGCAAAGCAGGGCAAAGACGCAAGGTCCAGCAAGCTCATGGTTCGGCAAGGCCCAGCCTCCTACTTCTCCGCTGCACGTCACCAGCCTTCTACGACCTCTTAAGACCACTCCGTCTCCGATTGCGCCGAAGGCGCAAGGACCGGCACGTGTTCCGGCAAGGCAAGGGACGGTAAGTCACCTACCTCGATGTTGACACCACCCTAGAGGGTTGATCAAAAGCAGCTAGGAATGTTACAAATAGCTTAAAAGATAGCCCAAGACCTCCTCTTTCCAAATCTGGTCTTCCTTTTCTTCTAGCCCCACGTCAAGTCGGTCAAAGAGTAGCGCAAAAAATCACCTGACGTCACATCACAGATGACGTCATATATACATTTTACATACCTTACCAGATAGCCCCAGACCTCTTCTTTCCAAATCTGGTCTTCTTTTTATTCTAGCCCCACGGCAAGTCGGTCAAAGAGTAGCGCAAACACGTATGACGTCACACAGGCTAAACCAATCACCGGAGCGCATTTCTGAGGCCACTTGCTTTGCTGTAGCTTTATCACAATTCGACCATACACCCATATAGTGCATCAAAACACCATTAAGGACAATTCTAAAAAAAGGTCATTAGGGTCAAATTCAACAATCAAGCCCAATGGCCTAGCTTAGATCCTACTAGACTCAGTCCTACTAGACTGAGTCCCTCAGTCGGAGGGGGCCCTCTACTAGCTACCAGATAGCCTACTGGTATCTAGTCTCTACTAGCTACCAGAGAGCTATCTACTAGAACTTAGTTCCAACAAGGCTCAGTCCTACTAGATGGCTATCTACCAGACAGCTATCCTACTAGACTGACTGAGTCCCTGAGTCCTGAGTCCAGGTGCTAGTCCAAATCGATGGCTCCTTGCCCCCATATCCCCCAAGCTAGTAGGAGAGAAGGCTGGTCAGAGCACAAGATCAGATGATAACCGTAGCTCAGTGCATTCGCCCCTTTATCATACCGAGTCGTGTTAAGCCAAGCAAGTTGTACCACTAAACAACGTTACACCGTTACAACGTTACACAATTACATCACATTCTTCACACATTATCTGCATTTAGGTGCCCCCTCTATAACAAACAAAACTGCAAGTCTCTGGCATTCCACACTGCTGAGATATTACCAATAATAGCGATAAAAATCACCTAATAGCAAACACTGCCATCTATAGGGGAACACCGTAAACAACAACAAGTTGCACAACACTGCAATGCAATTGCTCACACAAACAACAATTACTTTATTTAAAAATCAATATATTTCAAATCGGAAAAAAACATTCTGTAGCAAATTGAATGCTCTATCTTTTAGTAAGCATAACTTTTTCGCTTAGACCACAATTTAACACATCAAATCAGAAAACAGTTTTTTCTCTCTTTCTTTTGGGGTTAAATTCATTGTGGAAAAATAATTCAATTCAACTCAATTGTACAACATTTTAATGCACTGCTTCAAGTATTTTTGTTTTATTTCTCAAAAATGGATTACTAAGAGATATTGAATATACAACAGAGTATAAAAATAAAAAAAATATTTTTTTTAAAAATTAATTTGCCAATTTTCGGAAAACACTTGCTTCATATTTTAGTAATATTGCAAAAAAAAAAAAAAAAAAGTCATATTTTTAATAATAAGTTTTTTGTAAACTTTAAGGGGAAATAATTTTTGTAAAAATTAAGCAGTATGCCCACCGTATAGTACGTCAAAAACAAACCACTAAAGTATTTTTCTCTTATTTTTCAAAAATATATTACTTTGATATCTCGGCATACATGAGGGAGTATAAGGAATACAAATATTTTTTGGAAAAATCCGATTTGGCAATTTAGTGAAAGCACTTGCTTCAGATTTCACAAATAGTGGAAGACACCTTGAAATAAAAATTTAAAAAGTCATATTTTTAATATATTTTTTTTTTTTGTACTTTAAGGGGAAATAATTTTTGTAAAAATTAAGCAGTATGCCGACCGTATAGTACGTCAAAAACAAACCACTAACATATTTTTGTCTCATTTTTCAAAAATATATTACTTTGATATCTCAGCATACATGGGGGAGTATAAGGAATACAAATATTTTTTTGGAAAAATCCGATTTGGCAATTTAGTGAAAGCACTTGCTTCATATTTCACACATAGTGGAAAAAACCTTGAAATAAAAATTTAAAAAGTCATATTTTGAATATTTTTTTTTTTGTGTACTTTAAGAGGAAATAATTTTTGTAAAAATTAAACGCTATGCCCACCGTATAGTACGTCAAAAACAAACCACTAAAGTATTTTTCTCTTATTTTTCAAAAATACATTACTTTGATATCTCGGCATACATGAGGGAGTATAAGGAATACAAATATTTTTTTGGAAAAATCCGATTTGGCAATTTAGTGAAAGCACTTGCTTCATATTTCACACATAGTGGAAAAAACCTTGAAATAAAAATTTAAAAAGTCATATTTTGAATATTTTTTTTTTTGGTGTACTTTAAGAGGAAATAATTTTTGTAAAAATTAAACACTATGCCCACCGTATAGTACGTCAAAAACAAACCACTAACGTATTTTTGTCTCATTTTTCAAAAATATATTACTTTGATATCTCAGCATACATGAGGGAGTATAAGGAATACAAATATTTTTTGGAAAAATCTGATTTTGCAATTTAGTGAAAGCACTTGCTTCATATTTCACAAATGGTGGAAGAAACCTTGAAATAAAAATTCACAAAGTCATATTTTGAATACTATTTTTTTGTGTACTTTAAGAGGAAATCACTTTTGTAAAAATTAAACACTATGCCCACCGTATAGTACGTCAAAAACAAACCAGTAACGTATTTCTCTCTCATTTTTCAAAAATATGTTACTTTGATGTCTCGGCATACATGAGGGAGTATAAGGAAGATGAATATTCATTATTCGTCCCGATCGGACTAAATGGCTACGAGCGAATCTTAGGCCGTCTCGATCGGACTTAATGGCTACGAGCGAATCTTAGGCCGTCTCGATCGGACTAAATGGCTACGAGCGAATCTTAGGCCGTCTCGATCGGACTAAATGGCTACGAGCGAATCTTAGGCCGTCTCGATCGGACTTAATGGCTACGAGCGAATCTTAGGCCGTCTCGATCGGACTTAATGGCTACGAGCGAATCTTAGGCCGTCTCGATCGGACTAAATGGCTACGAGCGAATCTTAGGCCGTCTCGATCGGACTTAATGGCTACGAGCGAATCTTAGGCCGTCTCGATCGGACTTAATGGCTACGAGCGAATCTTAGGCCGTCTCGATCGGACTTAATGAAGGGGTTAGGTTAGGTTAGGTTAGGTTAGGTTAGTTTAGGTTAGTTTCTGACGCCTTGTCTATCAGCACTGTTACCTTGCCGTCTTGGCTCTGCAAGCGCCGAAGGCGCTTGCAGAGCCAAGATGGCAAGATGGCGCAAGATGGCGCCATGGCGAATGCATATGCATTTTGATGTTCTATGAGGTGTGCATACTCTTGATTTTTTACCCAAATGATTTCCCCTTAAGTGACACTTACCGGTCCTTGCGCCTTCGGCGCAATCAGCCTACACATATCCCAATACTCGAACAGCAACAGCCCGGACTGCGGAGCGAGGTATATATGTGTAGGCTGATTGCGCCGCAGGCGCAAGGACCGGTAAGTGTCACTTAAGGGGAAATCATTTTGGTAAATAATCAAGAGTATGCACACCGTATAGAACATCAAAAATCGATCCCTATCGTATTTTTTAATCATTTTTCAAAAATGTATTACGAAGGCGCTGGCAGAGCCAAGATGGCAAGATGGCGCCAACAGCTCCAACAGCAACAGCCAGCCCGGACTGCGGAGCGAGCGCCGAAGGCGCGAGGTATATATGTGTAGGCTGATTGCGCCGCAGGCGCAAGGACCGGTAAGTGTCACTTAAGGGGAAATGCACATATATGCAATGTATATATGTGTAGGCTGATTGCGCCGCAGGCGCAAGGACCGGTAAGTGTCACTTAAGGTTTTTTGTGTGTGTTTTTGTGTAAGTGTCACCTGTTTTTTTACAATCACTTGAGTACTATTAAGTATTTAAAGAAATTGTAAGCTTTATCATATTGGTCTTGACATATGTGATATGAATATGTAAGTAATTAGTACCCTTTTTTGAAAAAAATCGTTTTTTTGTAAAAAGAGATACCTTTTTTCGAAAATTTAAAATTTTTATTTTACAAAAATAACTTGATTTTCTATATTGCTTAGTGTTAGCGAAGGTAATTTGGTAATAATAAATAAGGAAAAAAAACATGTATTTTCTTCTTAAAAAATAGCTGGCAGCATTGTAATGGTACACGGGAATGCCTATAACTTACAAACCAAAATAAATAGAACCAAACCGACCTCAGTTGTGGATAGACAATGGATGTACCTACAATTTGTAATGTACTTAATTTTTAAATTGCTTAACTTTAAGTACAATTAAAATTTGTGTTTGAACGCTTGTCACTTAAAAACTAAAATATATAGAGCCAAACCGTTATCAGTTTTAGATGGATAGGAAGCAGGACTTTCAAACAAAGCAACAAGTAATTTTTAAAATACTTAACTTTAAGCACAAAATTTTAAAAAGTGATTTTTCGTGTCGTGTCGTTAAAAAAAAGTCTAACCTAGGTTCATTTAACATAGCAAGTCGTACTC
>JAXIVJ010002196.1:0-97500 GCA_036785665.1 Chirona hameri | reverse complement strand
TAACCTAACCTAACCTAACCTAACCTAACCTAACCTAACCTAACCTAACCTAACCTAACCTAACCTAACCTAACCTAACCTAACCTAACCTAACCTAACCTAACCTAACCTAACCTAACCTAACCTAACCTAACCTAACCTAACCTAACCTAACCTAACCTAACCTAACCTAACCTAACCTAACCTAACCTAACCTAACCTAACCTAACCTAACCTAACCTAACCTAACCTAACCTAACCTAACCTAACCTAACCTAACCTAACCTAACCTAACCTAACCTAACCTAACCTAACCTAACCTAACCTAACCTAACCTAACCTAACCTAACCTAACCTAACCTAACCTAACCTAACCTAACCTAACCTAACCTAACCTAACCTAACCTAACCTAACCTAACCTAACCTAACCTAACCTAACCTAACCTAACCTAACCTAACCTAACCTAACCTAACCTAACCTAACCTAACCTAACCTAACCTAACCTAACCTAACCTAACCTAACCTAACCTAACCTAACCTAACCTAACCTAACCTAACCTAACCTAACCTAACCTAACCTAACCTAACCTAACCTAACCTAACCTAACCTAACCTAACCTAACCTAACCTAACCTAACCTAACCTAACCTAACCTAACCTAACCTAACCTAACCTAACCTAACCTAACCTAACCTAACCTAACCTAACCTAACCTAACCTAACCTAACCTAACCTAACCTAACCTAACCTAACCTAACCTAACCTAACCTAACCTAACCTAACCTAACCTAACCTAACCTAACCTAACCTAACCTAACCTAACCTAACCTAACCTAACCTAACCTAACCTAACCTAACCTAACCTAACCTAACCTAACCTAACCTAACCTAACCTAACCTAACCTAACCTAACCTAACCTAACCTAACCTAACCTAACCTAACCTAACCTAACCTAACCTAACCTAACCTAACCTAACCTAACCTAACCTAACCTAACCTAACCTAACCTAACCTAACCTAACCTAACCTAACCTAACCTAACCTAACCTAACCTAACCTAACCTAACCTAACCTAACCTAACCTAACCTAACCTAACCTAACCTAACCTAACCTAACCTAACCTAACCTAACCTAACCTAACCTAACCTAACCTAACCTAACCTAACCTAACCTAACCTAACCTAACCTAACCTAACCTAACCTAACCTAACCTAACCTAACCTAACCTAACCTAACCTAACCTAACCTAACCTAACCTAACCTAACCTAACCTAACCTAACCTAACCTAACCTAACCTAACCTAACCTAACCTAACCTAACCTAACCTAACCTAACCTAACCTAACCTAACCTAACCTAACCTAACCTAACCTAACCTAACCTAACCTAACCTAACCTAACCTAACCTAACCTAACCTAACCTAACCTAACCTAACCTAACCTAACCTAACCTAACCTAACCTAACCTAACCTAACCTAACCTAACCTAACCTAACCTAACCTAACCTAACCTAACCTAACCTAACCTAACCTAACCTAACCTAACCTAACCTAACCTAACCTAACCTAACCTAACCTAACCTAACCTAACCTAACCTAACCTAACCTAACCTAACCTAACCTAACCTAACCTAACCTAACCTAACCTAACCTAACCTAACCTAACCTAACCTAACCTAACCTAACCTAACCTAACCTAACCTAACCTAACCTAACCTAACCTAACCTAACCTAACCTAACCTAACCTAACCTAACCTAACCTAACCTAACCTAACCTAACCTAACCTAACCTAACCTAACCTAACCTAACCTAACCTAACCTAACCTAACCTAACCTAACCTAACCTAACCTAACCTAACCTAACCTAACCTAACCTAACCTAACCTAACCTAACCTAACCTAACCTAACCTAACCTAACCTAACCTAACCTAACCTAACCTAACCTAACCTAACCTAACCTAACCTAACCTAACCTAACCTAACCTAACCTAACCTAACCTAACCTAACCTAACCTAACCTAACCTAACCTAACCTAACCTAACCTAACCTAACCTAACCTAACCTAACCTAACCTAACCTAACCTAACCTAACCTAACCTAACCTAACCTAACCTAACCTAACCTAACCTAACCTAACCTAACCTAACCTAACCTAACCTAACCTAACCTAACCTAACCTAACCTAACCTAACCTAACCTAACCTAACCTAACCTAACCTAACCTAACCTAACCTAACCTAACCTAACCTAACCTAACCTAACCTAACCTAACCTAACCTAACCTAACCTAACCTAACCTAACCTAACCTAACCTAACCTAACCTAACCTAACCTAACCTAACCTAACCTAACCTAACCTAACCTAACCTAACCTAACCTAACCTAACCTAACCTAACCTAACCTAACCTAACCTAACCTAACCTAACCTAACCTAACCTAACCTAACCTAACCTAACCTAACCTAACCTAACCTAACCTAACCTAACCTAACCTAACCTAACCTAACCTAACCTAACCTAACCTAACCTAACCTAACCTAACCTAACCTAACCTAACCTAACCTAACCTAACCTAACCTAACCTAACCTAACCTAACCTAACCTAACCTAACCTAACCTAACCTAACCTAACCTAACCTAACCTAACCTAACCTAACCTAACCTAACCTAACCTAACCTAACCTAACCTAACCTAACCTAACCTAACCTAACCTAACCTAACCTAACCTAACCTAACCTAACCTAACCTAACCTAACCTAACCTAACCTAACCTAACCTAACCTAACCTAACCTAACCTAACCTAACCTAACCTAACCTAACCTAACCTAACCTAACCTAACCTAACCTAACCTAACCTAACCTAACCTAACCTAACCTAACCTAACCTAACCTAACCTAACCTAACCTAACCTAACCTAACCTAACCTAACCTAACCTAACCTAACCTAACCTAACCTAACCTAACCTAACCTAACCTAACCTAACCTAACCTAACCTAACCTAACCTAACCTAACCTAACCTAACCTAACCTAACCTAACCTAACCTAACCTAACCTAACCTAACCTAACCTAACCTAACCTAACCTAACCTAACCTAACCTAACCTAACCTAACCTAACCTAACCTAACCTAACCTAACCTAACCTAACCTAACCTAACCTAACCTAACCTAACCTAACCTAACCTAACCTAACCTAACCTAACCTAACCTAACCTAACCTAACCTAACCTAACCTAACCTAACCTAACCTAACCTAACCTAACCTAACCTAACCTAACCTAACCTAACCTAACCTAACCTAACCTAACCTAACCTAACCTAACCTAACCTAACCTAACCTAACCTAACCTAACCTAACCTAACCTAACCTAACCTAACCTAACCTAACCTAACCTAACCTAACCTAACCTAACCTAACCTAACCTAACCTAACCTAACCTAACCTAACCTAACCTAACCTAACCTAACCTAACCTAACCTAACCTAACCTAACCTAACCTAACCTAACCTAACCTAACCTAACCTAACCTAACCTAACCTAACCTAACCTAACCTAACCTAACCTAACCTAACCTAACCTAACCTAACCTAACCTAACCTAACCTAACCTAACCTAACCTAACCTAACCTAACCTAACCTAACCTAACCTAACCTAACCTAACCTAACCTAACCTAACCTAACCTAACCTAACCTAACCTAACCTAACCTAACCTAACCTAACCTAACCTAACCTAACCTAACCTAACCTAACCTAACCTAACCTAACCTAACCTAACCTAACCTAACCTAACCTAACCTAACCTAACCTAACCTAACCTAACCTAACCTAACCTAACCTAACCTAACCTAACCTAACCTAACCTAACCTAACCTAACCTAACCTAACCTAACCTAACCTAACCTAACCTAACCTAACCTAACCTAACCTAACCTAACCTAACCTAACCTAACCTAACCTAACCTAACCTAACCTAACCTAACCTAACCTAACCTAACCTAACCTAACCTAACCTAACCTAACCTAACCTAACCTAACCTAACCTAACCTAACCTAACCTAACCTAACCTAACCTAACCTAACCTAACCTAACCTAACCTAACCTAACCTAACCTAACCTAACCTAACCTAACCTAACCTAACCTAACCTAACCTAACCTAACCTAACCTAACCTAACCTAACCTAACCTAACCTAACCTAACCTAACCTAACCTAACCTAACCTAACCTAACCTAACCTAACCTAACCTAACCTAACCTAACCTAACCTAACCTAACCTAACCTAACCTAACCTAACCTAACCTAACCTAACCTAACCTAACCTAACCTAACCTAACCTAACCTAACCTAACCTAACCTAACCTAACCTAACCTAACCTAACCTAACCTAACCTAACCTAACCTAACCTAACCTAACCTAACCTAACCTAACCTAACCTAACCTAACCTAACCTAACCTAACCTAACCTAACCTAACCTAACCTAACCTAACCTAACCTAACCTAACCTAACCTAACCTAACCTAACCTAACCTAACCTAACCTAACCTAACCTAACCTAACCTAACCTAACCTAACCTAACCTAACCTAACCTAACCTAACCTAACCTAACCTAACCTAACCTAACCTAACCTAACCTAACCTAACCTAACCTAACCTAACCTAACCTAACCTAACCTAACCTAACCTAACCTAACCTAACCTAACCTAACCTAACCTAACCTAACCTAACCTAACCTAACCTAACCTAACCTAACCTAACCTAACCTAACCTAACCTAACCTAACCTAACCTAACCTAACCTAACCTAACCTAACCTAACCTAACCTAACCTAACCTAACCTAACCTAACCTAACCTAACCTAACCTAACCTAACCTAACCTAACCTAACCTAACCTAACCTAACCTAACCTAACCTAACCTAACCTAACCTAACCTAACCTAACCTAACCTAACCTAACCTAACCTAACCTAACCTAACCTAACCTAACCTAACCTAACCTAACCTAACCTAACCTAACCTAACCTAACCTAACCTAACCTAACCTAACCTAACCTAACCTAACCTAACCTAACCTAACCTAACCTAACCTAACCTAACCTAACCTAACCTAACCTAACCTAACCTAACCTAACCTAACCTAACCTAACCTAACCTAACCTAACCTAACCTAACCTAACCTAACCTAACCTAACCTAACCTAACCTAACCTAACCTAACCTAACCTAACCTAACCTAACCTAACCTAACCTAACCTAACCTAACCTAACCTAACCTAACCTAACCTAACCTAACCTAACCTAACCTAACCTAACCTAACCTAACCTAACCTAACCTAACCTAACCTAACCTAACCTAACCTAACCTAACCTAACCTAACCTAACCTAACCTAACCTAACCTAACCTAACCTAACCTAACCTAACCTAACCTAACCTAACCTAACCTAACCTAACCTAACCTAACCTAACCTAACCTAACCTAACCTAACCTAACCTAACCTAACCTAACCTAACCTAACCTAACCTAACCTAACCTAACCTAACCTAACCTAACCTAACCTAACCTAACCTAACCTAACCTAACCTAACCTAACCTAACCTAACCTAACCTAACCTAACCTAACCTAACCTAACCTAACCTAACCTAACCTAACCTAACCTAACCTAACCTAACCTAACCTAACCTAACCTAACCTAACCTAACCTAACCTAACCTAACCTAACCTAACCTAACCTAACCTAACCTAACCTAACCTAACCTAACCTAACCTAACCTAACCTAACCTAACCTAACCTAACCTAACCTAACCTAACCTAACCTAACCTAACCTAACCTAACCTAACCTAACCTAACCTAACCTAACCTAACCTAACCTAACCTAACCTAACCTAACCTAACCTAACCTAACCTAACCTAACCTAACCTAACCTAACCTAACCTAACCTAACCTAACCTAACCTAACCTAACCTAACCTAACCTAACCTAACCTAACCTAACCTAACCTAACCTAACCTAACCTAACCTAACCTAACCTAACCTAACCTAACCTAACCTAACCTAACCTAACCTAACCTAACCTAACCTAACCTAACCTAACCTAACCTAACCTAACCTAACCTAACCTAACCTAACCTAACCTAACCTAACCTAACCTAACCTAACCTAACCTAACCTAACCTAACCTAACCTAACCTAACCTAACCTAACCTAACCTAACCTAACCTAACCTAACCTAACCTAACCTAACCTAACCTAACCTAACCTAACCTAACCTAACCAAAGGAGCCACATCGTCTTGTTTCGGGACCATATAGTCTTGGTATAAAGCCGATATGGCTTATCATTTTTTAGGGGTCCAAACAATTTTGAGGGGGTTGCTGATTTTTGTACACGTACCCCTGACATTCCTCTATCTAAAATTGGTTTCACTTTTTATGCTACTCACCTAAAATTTTATGCTACCGTCGTTTTAAGAAATAGTTTTTCGTCGAAAATGCCACTTTCGACAAATGGATATAAAACCTATGTTTTTTTTCCTACCCGGATGAAATTTCGTGTCGATTTCTATCTCTTTATCCTGCTCTTACCTACCGCCTTGGTTTTTAACCTACTCGATTTCCATATTTTCGAAAAATCGCCAAATGAGGCCAAAATATGATGACAGGGTATGAGATCACTGATAGCTATGTACAATCAACTAAAGTCATAGCTTCCCATGTAAACCTACACAATGGAATAACTTTAAAACTACTTATCTGATTTTCAATCCGTTTGAAAAATCGGACTCCCCCTGAAATTCTACATCCGAACAGCCATCATTTTTTTCAAAAAAAACATAGGGGGCGCCAAAGTCGTTTTTTAATATTTTTGTAACTTACCTACTTTTTTTCTTACTTAAGATTTTAAAAATACGAGATAGTCAAAAGATGCAGCGTGAAAAACTGCATCTTTTGGCAGGTCGGAAATGTTATTATTATTTTTTTTTTAATTTTAAAATTGTAAAATAGCAAAAAAGTGATGGTTTTTTATTTTTAAGTCTTTTGGTATGGCATTTTTTGCAAAACTGTACTTGAAGCAAAGAAAGAACGTAAGACGGAGAATTTTTAGAAACAGAGAAATCAAAAATCGGTAAAGAAGTTTTTGAGATATGAGGGATCACATATTCAAATTGACGCGTTCACAAAATTTTCAAAGTCCCAAATATCAAAGACGGAAAACGTTAAGTAAGGATTTTTTTGTTTAGTATACCTTAGAATTAGCTATATTTTCCGTTTTTGGCATTTTCAAAAAATCGAAAGTTTTTTGAGTATATGTTTTTTGGATTTTACTTTTTTGATTTCGATTGATAAAAATATGGTAGAAGTTTGGATTTCACACATTTTGAACCTCTTGACATTTTGTCGTACATGGAGTTTCAAGCGACTTAATGGCTAAAAACGTTTTGGCGGGAAAAAACTGGAAAAATTCCAATTGAATGACAGCATTGTGCTATAGCTCATAAGAAGCGCAATGAGATGCTCAATTCGAATCTGAAATAAAAAATTAGAAAAAGCTTATGACAAAGACGCTATAATTGTTTACCGATCTTTTAAAAAAAAATTGGTTTTGAGTATTTTGACAAAATGAAATATACATCAGATGTGGAATTGCATGGAACATCCAAATCTGGTTTCATATTTGAAATCCCTTTGTAAGTTTTTGAGTTATTCAGCTCCAAATAGTCCAAAATATATATGCGTCAAACTTTTGATGGACATTTTTTTAAAAGTTTTGAAACATGTTTCTCGTACAACTCAGCGAGCTGAACAAGAATCTTTTTTCTATTTTCTTCTAGCTCTAATGGTTTTTTAGTAATAGCGGTTACCATTTTAAGGAATTTAACACGTCATTTCTTAAACATGGCTCAGTGTATATGCTCATAACGTGCTCAATATTAGACCAATCTTAAAACAAAAGACATTTTTGGATTCAGCAAGAACGGGGCATCATTTTTCAAGTATGGAGACCCTTTAATCTATATTTATATTTTCTGTTTTTGGCATAACAAAAAAATCAAAAGTTTTTTGAGCATATGTGTTTTGGATTTTACTTTTTTGATTTCGATTGATACAAATATGGTAGAAGTTTAGATTTCACACATTTTGAATCTCTTGACATTTTGTTGTACATGGAGTTTCAAGCGACTTAATGGCTAAAAACGTTTTGGCGGGAAAAAACTGGAAAAATTCCAATTGAATGACAGCATTGTGCTATAGCTCATAAGAAGCGCAATGAGATGCTGAATTCGAATCTGAAATCAAAAACCAGAAAAAGCTTATGACAAAGACGCTATAATTGTTTACCGATCTTTTCAAAAATGTTGTTTTTGAGTATTTTGACAAAATGAAATATACATTAGATGTGGAATTGCATGGAACATCCAAATCCGATTTCATATTTGAAATCCCTTTGTAAGTTTTTGAGTTATTCAGCTCCAAATAGTCCAAAATATATATGCGTCAAACTTTTGATGGACATTTTTTTTTAAAGTTTTGAAACATGTTTCTCGTACAACTCAGCGAGCTGAACAAGAATCTTTTTTCCATTTTATTTTATCTTGTATAGTTTTTGAGTAATTGCAGGTTTAACTTCAGAATGTCGGCCAGCCGCTGTCACGTGGTCTATCGGCTGCTGCCGGTAACGACGGCAGCGACCTTGGCGTCGACGGCGACGCTCGACACCCCTGCCGGCCGGCCCGACGGTATCTTGGCCACTCCAGTCATTCTGTGTCGCGCACTGAGGACAATGCATATTCAAATGCATATGCATTTTGATGTTCTATACGGTGTGCATACTGTTGATTTTTTACCACCAAAATGCTTTCCCCTTAAGTGACACTTACCGGTCCTTGCGCCTTCGGCGCAATCAGCCTACATGTTCCTACGCGAGGTATATATGTGTAGGCTGATTGCGCCGAAGGCGCAAGGACCGGTAAGTGTCACTTAAGGGGAAAGCATTTTGGTGGTAAAAAACAACAAAAAACAGAAGACAAAAAAGTTATTAATTAAAAAACGATCTTTTTTTCACGTTCCGATTTTTTGTTTTTGAGTGATTAAAAAAAACAACATATGGTTCCGACGTAAGATTGGATGCTGAATCCAAATCTGCTTTCAAATTTGAAATCCGTTCATAACTTGTTGAGTTATGTTGTGCACATGAACGGCGTCGACGCCCTGCGTCCCCTGTCATGTCATAAATCTGTCGTTAAGGACATCCGACGGCGGCGACGCTGGTCATACAAAGCCTGCCTGTCCACCGGCTAAAAGGGGAGGGGTGGAGGGCAGGCAGATGTAGTACTTTGGAAGGAAGGTGTCTTTTTAGAGCTAACGAAGCCGGTGACGTGAACGTCGTTCGACAAGGTTCGGCACGGTTCAGCACGCTCCGGGATGCTCCTGGCCCAAGCCCAGGCTGTACATATGGTCCTCTATTACTCCATAGCACGCCAAGGCTACGAGCGAATCTTAGGCCGCCCCGATCGGACTATATGGCTACGAGCGAATCTTAGCCTAACCTATCCTCCTCAAAGAGTGGCCCAAAAAACACATGACCAACAAGACTGCAAAAAATTGGAAACAAGATTTTTCTTAGGCTTGTACAGGAAACATTTGTCAAAACTTAAACAAAAAATGTATATCAAAAGTTTGAGGTACGGCGTTTACCGTTGTTTTGCCACGACCCTAGAGGGTTATTAACAAGGAGCTAGGAATGTTCCAAATACCTTAGAAGATAGCCCAAGACCTCCTCTTTCCAAATCTGGTCTTGTTTTTGTTCTAGCCCCAAGACAAGTTGGTCAAAGAGTGGCGCAAAAAACACATGACACCAAAAAAGCATTATCAACAAAGCTACAGTAAAATGGAAAAAATATTCGCGTTCGGCTCGCTGAGTTTAACAGGAAACATGTTTCAAAACTAAAAAAAAAAATATATGTCAAAAGTTTGACACATATACATTTCACACACACATTTGTTTGCCACACACACATTCGTTTGTCAACTTTTCTTCTTTTTGAAAGCAGAATCAAACCTGCCATCAAATTCTGCTTCTTATGAGTTATAGCAGGTTGCTGTCATACAATATCGAAATTCACATTTTTTTCCCGCCAAAATGTTTTCAGCCTATAACTTTTTAAAAAAAATTTACACAAGAAAAATCAAGGGGTTGAAATTGTGTGATTTGACATTATCTACCATATTCTTTTTAATAAAAAAAAAAAAAAAAATTATCAAAAAAGTTATACCACCCCAAACAACGTTTTTTTGTTAATACCAAAAATGAAAAATAGACGTGATTCCAAGGTGTCCTAGCGAAAAAAATCCTTACATAACGTTTTTTGTCTTTGATTTATGGACTTGTTAAAATTTTGGTAACGCGTCAATTTCAAAATGGGATCCCTCCTATCTCAAAAACTTCTCAACCGATTTTTGATTTCTTGCTATCTAAAAATGTACCGTCTAACGTTCTTTCTTTCACTAATTAACATTTTTCCCAAAAAGTGCATGTCAGAAGACTGAAAAACCAAAAACCATCACTTTTTTTTGGATTTCAAAATTTAAAATTTTGATAATTTTTTGATCAAAATTTCCTAATAGCCAAAAGATGTAGAATCTTTAGTTGCATCTTTTGACTATCTCGGATTTTTAAAATCGTAAGGAAGAAAAAAAGTAGGTAAGTTACAAAAATATTAAAAAACGACTTTTGCGCCCCCTATGTTTTTTTGAAAAAAATTATAGCTGTCCGGATGTAGAATTGAAAGGGGAGTCCGATTTTTCAAACGGATTGAAAATCCGTGAAGTAGTTCATAAGATGCAGGTTTGGTAACAAAAGTCGACTCCATATGTCATGATCATTGATACAAAATCTCTCATCATATTTTGGCCTAGCCCGGTTTTGTAAAAATCGAGTATGTTAGAATCTGAAACCATGTACGGAAGTAGGCTGGCGAGATAGGATGGAAGCCCAAGTTTCAGCTGAGTAGGTAAAAAAACATCGGTTTTAGAGCCAAAACAACACAAAAAACCTCGATGTTGACACCACCCTAGAGGGTTCTTAACAAGGAGCTAGGCATGTTCCAAATAGCTTACAAGATAGCCCCAGACCTCTTCTTTCCAAATCTGGTCTTGCTTTTGTTCTAGCCCAAAGACAAGTTGGTCAAAGAGTGGCGCAAAGAACACATGACACCAACAGGGCATTACCAACAAGACTACACAAAATTGGAAACAAGATTCTTGTTAGGCTTGCTGAGTTGTACAGGAAACATTTGTCAAAACTTTAAAACAAAAATTATATTAAAAGTTTGGTTATGGCGTTTACCATTTTTTGCCACGACCCTAGAGGGTTAATAAAAAGGAGCTAGGAATGTTCCAAATAGCTTAGAAGATAGCCCCAGACCTCCTCTTTCCAAATCTGGTCTTCCTTTCCTTCTAGCCCCACGGCAAGTTGGTCAAAGAGTGGGGCAAAAAATCGCATGTACCGCAGTACATAGGTGCATCACGGTGCAGTCTATGCTTCTTTTTTATCCGATCCGATCCTATCCTAACCAAAATGAAAGCCCTTGTACTCTTCTTTCCAGATCTGGCCTCATTTGTGTTCTAGCCCTACGGCAAGTTGGAGTTATTGGCATACATATATAGAGTCTAATGAAGATTTTTTTTTTTTTTTTTTTTTTTACATTTTTAATTTCAGGCACACAATGCTTGAAATTAAAAATGTAAATGAAATTTAAAAAAAAGAAATTAAAAAGTGTAAATAAAAATACAAATCTGCTCTTTTCTTTCTTGTGTCGTCTCTGCTTGCGCCGAAGGCGCAAAGACCGGCACGTGTCCCGGCAAGGCAAGGGACGGTAAGTCACCTGACCCTAAAGTGCCTGATCCTCAAAGGGTGTTATCCTCCTCTTCCGCCAGGAGGTTTTTGGCGACAGGGTTGACTCCTGGATCCAGCTAGCCCAGGCAAAGTCCTGGGCCAAAAAGCACGATAGGGATCGATTTTTGATGTTCTATACGGTGTGCATACTGTTGATTTTTTACCACCAAAATGCTTTCCCCTTAAGTGACACTTACCGGTCCTTGCGCCTTCGGCGCAATCAGCCTACACATATATACCTCGCGCCTTCGCCGCTCGCTCCGCAGTCCGGGCTGTTGCTGTTCGAGTATTGGGTTATATGTGTAGGCTGATTGCGCCGCAGGCGCAAGGACCGGTAAGTGTCACTTAAGGGGAAATCATTTTGGTGGTAGAAAATCAACAGTATGATGCATTATTATTGCAAATGCATATGCATTTCGATGTTCTATACGGTGTGCATACTGTTGATTTTTTACCACCAAAATGATTTCCCCTTAAGTGACACTTACCGGTCCTTGCGCCTTCGGCGCAATCAGCCTACACATATATACCTCGCGTAGGAACATGTAGGCTGATTGCGCCGAAGGCGCAAGGACCGGTAAGTGTCACTTAAGGGGAAATCATTTTGGTGGTAAAAAATCAACAGTAACTTTTACATACCTTTGCATTATTATTGCAAATGCATATGCATTTTGATGTTCTATACGGTGTGCATACTGTTGATTTTTTACCACCAAAATGATTTCCCCTTAAGTGACACTTACCGGTCCTTGCGCCTTCGGCGCAATCAGCCTACATGTTCCTACGCGAGGTATATATGTGTAGGCTGATTGCGCCGAAGGCGCAAGGACCGGTAAGTGTCACTTAAGGGGAAAGCATTTTGGTGGTAAAAAATCAACAGCAAGGTTTGGCACGGTCCATCAAGCTCCGGCAAGGCAAAGCAGGGCAAAGACGCAAGGTCCAGCAAGCTCATGGTTCGGCAAGGCCCAGCCAGCCTCCTACTTCTCCGCTGCACGTCACCAGCCTTCTACGACCTCTTAAGACCACTCCGTCTCCGATTGCGCCGAAGGCGCAAGGACCGGCACGTGTTCCGGCAAGGCAAGGGACGGTAAGTCACCTACCTCGATGTTGACATCACCCTAGAGGGTTAATAAAAAGCAGCTAGGAATGTTCCAAATAGCTTAAAAGATAGCCCAAGACCTCTTCTTTCCAAATCTGGTCTTTCTTTTCTTCTAGCCTTACGGCAAATTGGTCAAACAGTGGGGCAAAAAATCACCTGACGTCACATCACAGATGACGTCATATATACCTTTTACATAGCTTACCAGATAGCCCCAGACCTCCTCTTTCCAAATCTGGTCTTCTTTTTATTCTAGCCCCACGGCAAGTCGGTCAAAGAGTAGCGCAAACACGTATGACGTCACACAGGCTAAACCAATCACCGGAGCGCATTTCTGAGGCCACTTGCTTTGCTGTAGCTTTATCACAATTCGACCATACACCCATATAGTGCATCAAAACACCATTAAGGACAATTCTAAAAAAAGGTCATTAAGGGTCAAATTCAACAATCAAGCACAATGGCCTAGCTTAGATCCTACTAGACTCAGTCCTACTAGACTGAGTCCCTGAGTCGGAGGGGGCCCTCTACCAGATAGCCTACTGGTATCTAGTCTCTACTAGCTACCAGAGAGCTATCTACTAGAACTTAGATCCAACTAGACTCAGTCCTACTAGATCGCTATCTACCAGACAGCTTTCCTACTAGAATGACTGAGTCCCTGAGTCCTGAGTCCAGGTGCTAGTCCAAATCGATGTCGCTCCTTGCCCCCATATCCCCCAAGCTAGTAGGAGAGAAGGCTGGTCAGAGCACAAGATCAGATGATAACCGTACCTCAGTGCATTCGCCCCTTTATCATACCGAGTCGTGTTAAGCCAACCAAGTTGTACCACTAAACAACGTTACACCGTTACAACGTTACACAATTACATCACATTCTTCACCCATTATCTGCATTTAGGTGCCCCCTCTATAACAAACAAAACTGCAAGTCTCTGGCATTCCACACTGCTGAGATATTACCAATAATAGCGATAAAACTCACCTAATAGCAAACACTGCCATCTATAGGGGAACACCGTAAACAACAACAAGTTGCACAACACTGCAATGCAGTGAGACTTTTCATGATCGCCATGATGAGCGCTATCGATTGGTACTATCGGTATACTGATATCGATAATCGATACCGAATTATTGACCATAAAGCCGATATGGACTTTTACCAAGCCGAAGTGGATTCGATTTTGAACATGTCGATATGGCCCATGTAGCTAAGATGGTTTTCAAAAAACCGCCCAAAACAGCCTATTTTGCAGCTTCATATCTCAGAGTAGGTACGAGGTACCGGTACCGGTACGGTACCAAGAGATAGATCCAACCTTTCTTAATCGGGCAAAAAATCAACAGGTCACAGGTCACAAGGTCACCTGAGATATAGCCCGAGCCGCGGAGGATTAAAAAGCCCATATGGCCCATTGGGCTAACGACCAAGACAATATGGCCCACATGTCTAACCTAACCTAACCTAACCTAACCTAACCTAACCTAACCTAACCTAACCTAACCTAACCTAACCTAACCTAACCTAACCTAACCTAACCTAACCTAACCTAACCTAACCTAACCTAACCTAACCTAACCTAACCTAACCTAACCTAACCTAACCTAACCTAACCTAACCTAACCTAACCTAACCTAACCTAACCTAACCTAACCTAACCTAACCTAACCTAACCTAACCTAACCTAACCTAACCTAACCAAAGGAGCCACATCGTCTTGTTTCGGGACCATATAGTCTTGGTATAAAGCCGATATGGCTTATCATTTTTTAGGGGTCCAAACAATTTTGAGGGGGTTGCTGATTTTTGTACACGTACCCCTGACATTCCTCTATCTAAAATTGGTTTCACTTTTTATGCTACTCACCTAAAATTTTATGCTACCGTCGTTTTAAGAAATAGTTTTTCGTCGAAAATGCCACTTTCGACAAATGGATATAAAACCTATGTTTTTTTTCCTACCCGGATGAAATTTCGTGTCGATTTCTATCTCTTTATCCTGCTCTTACCTACCGCCTTGGTTTTTAACCTACTCGATTTCCATATTTTCGAAAAATCGCCAAATGAGGCCAAAATATGATGACAGGGTATGAGATCACTGATAGCTATGTACAATCAACTAAAGTCATAGCTTCCCATGTAAACCTACACAATGGAATAACTTTAAAACTACTTATCTGATTTTCAATCCGTTTGAAAAATCGGACTCCCCCTGAAATTCTACATCCGAACAGCCATCATTTTTTTCAAAAAAAACATAGGGGGCGCCAAAGTCGTTTTTTAATATTTTTGTAACTTACCTACTTTTTTTCTTACTTAAGATTTTAAAAATACGAGATAGTCAAAAGATGCAGCGTGAAAAACTGCATCTTTTGGCAGGTCGGAAATGTTATTATTATTTTTTTTTTAATTTTAAAATTGTAAAATAGCAAAAAAGTGATGGTTTTTTATTTTTAAGTCTTTTGGTATGGCATTTTTTGCAAAACTGTACTTGAAGCAAAGAAAGAACGTAAGACGGAGAATTTTTAGAAACAGAGAAATCAAAAATCGGTAAAGAAGTTTTTGAGATATGAGGGATCACATATTCAAATTGACGCGTTCACAAAATTTTCAAAGTCCCAAATATCAAAGACGGAAAACGTTAAGTAAGGATTTTTTTGTTTAGTATACCTTAGAATTAGCTATATTTTCCGTTTTTGGCATTTTCAAAAAATCGAAAGTTTTTTGAGTATATGTTTTTTGGATTTTACTTTTTTGATTTCGATTGATAAAAATATGGTAGAAGTTTGGATTTCACACATTTTGAACCTCTTGACATTTTGTCGTACATGGAGTTTCAAGCGACTTAATGGCTAAAAACGTTTTGGCGGGAAAAAACTGGAAAAATTCCAATTGAATGACAGCATTGTGCTATAGCTCATAAGAAGCGCAATGAGATGCTCAATTCGAATCTGAAATAAAAAATTAGAAAAAGCTTATGACAAAGACGCTATAATTGTTTACCGATCTTTTAAAAAAAAATTGGTTTTGAGTATTTTGACAAAATGAAATATACATCAGATGTGGAATTGCATGGAACATCCAAATCTGGTTTCATATTTGAAATCCCTTTGTAAGTTTTTGAGTTATTCAGCTCCAAATAGTCCAAAATATATATGCGTCAAACTTTTGATGGACATTTTTTTAAAAGTTTTGAAACATGTTTCTCGTACAACTCAGCGAGCTGAACAAGAATCTTTTTTCTATTTTCTTCTAGCTCTAATGGTTTTTTAGTAATAGCGGTTACCATTTTAAGGAATTTAACACGTCATTTCTTAAACATGGCTCAGTGTATATGCTCATAACGTGCTCAATATTAGACCAATCTTAAAACAAAAGACATTTTTGGATTCAGCAAGAACGGGGCATCATTTTTCAAGTATGGAGACCCTTTAATCTATATTTATATTTTCTGTTTTTGGCATAACAAAAAAATCAAAAGTTTTTTGAGCATATGTGTTTTGGATTTTACTTTTTTGATTTCGATTGATACAAATATGGTAGAAGTTTAGATTTCACACATTTTGAATCTCTTGACATTTTGTTGTACATGGAGTTTCAAGCGACTTAATGGCTAAAAACGTTTTGGCGGGAAAAAACTGGAAAAATTCCAATTGAATGACAGCATTGTGCTATAGCTCATAAGAAGCGCAATGAGATGCTGAATTCGAATCTGAAATCAAAAACCAGAAAAAGCTTATGACAAAGACGCTATAATTGTTTACCGATCTTTTCAAAAATGTTGTTTTTGAGTATTTTGACAAAATGAAATATACATTAGATGTGGAATTGCATGGAACATCCAAATCCGATTTCATATTTGAAATCCCTTTGTAAGTTTTTGAGTTATTCAGCTCCAAATAGTCCAAAATATATATGCGTCAAACTTTTGATGGACATTTTTTTTTAAAGTTTTGAAACATGTTTCTCGTACAACTCAGCGAGCTGAACAAGAATCTTTTTTCCATTTTATTTTATCTTGTATAGTTTTTGAGTAATTGCAGGTTTAACTTCAGAATGTCGGCCAGCCGCTGTCACGTGGTCTATCGGCTGCTGCCGGTAACGACGGCAGCGACCTTGGCGTCGACGGCGACGCTCGACACCCCTGCCGGCCGGCCCGACGGTATCTTGGCCACTCCAGTCATTCTGTGTCGCGCACTGAGGACAATGCATATTCAAATGCATATGCATTTTGATGTTCTATACGGTGTGCATACTGTTGATTTTTTACCACCAAAATGCTTTCCCCTTAAGTGACACTTACCGGTCCTTGCGCCTTCGGCGCAATCAGCCTACATGTTCCTACGCGAGGTATATATGTGTAGGCTGATTGCGCCGAAGGCGCAAGGACCGGTAAGTGTCACTTAAGGGGAAAGCATTTTGGTGGTAAAAAACAACAAAAAACAGAAGACAAAAAAGAAATTTGAAATCCGTTCATAACTTGTTGAGTTATGTTGTGCACATGAACGGCGTCGACGCCCTGCGTCCCCTGTCATGTCATAAATCTGTCGTTAAGGACATCCGACGGCGGCGACGCTGGTCATACAAAGCCTGCCTGTCCACCGGCTAAAAGGGGAGGGGTGGAGGGCAGGCAGATGTAGTACTTTGGAAGGAAGGTGTCTTTTTAGAGCTAACGAAGCCGGTGACGTGAACGTCGTTCGACAAGGTTCGGCACGGTTCAGCACGCTCCGGGATGCTCCTGGCCCAAGCCCAGGCTGTACATATGGTCCTCTATTACTCCATAGCACGCCAAGGCTACGAGCGAATCTTAGGCCGCCCCGATCGGACTATATGGCTACGAGCGAATCTTAGCCTAACCTATCCTCCTCAAAGAGTGGCCCAAAAAACACATGACCAACAAGACTGCAAAAAATTGGAAACAAGATTTTTCTTAGGCTTGTACAGGAAACATTTGTCAAAACTTAAACAAAAAATGTATATCAAAAGTTTGAGGTACGGCGTTTACCGTTGTTTTGCCACGACCCTAGAGGGTTATTAACAAGGAGCTAGGAATGTTCCAAATACCTTAGAAGATAGCCCAAGACCTCCTCTTTCCAAATCTGGTCTTGTTTTTGTTCTAGCCCCAAGACAAGTTGGTCAAAGAGTGGCGCAAAAAACACATGACACCAAAAAAGCATTATCAACAAAGCTACAGTAAAATGGAAAAAATATTCGCGTTCGGCTCGCTGAGTTTAACAGGAAACATGTTTCAAAACTAAAAAAAAAAATATATGTCAAAAGTTTGACACATATACATTTCACACACACATTTGTTTGCCACACACACATTCGTTTGTCAACTTTTCTTCTTTTTGAAAGCAGAATCAAACCTGCCATCAAATTCTGCTTCTTATGAGTTATAGCAGGTTGCTGTCATACAATATCGAAATTCACATTTTTTTCCCGCCAAAATGTTTTCAGCCTATAACTTTTTAAAAAAAATTTACACAAGAAAAATCAAGGGGTTGAAATTGTGTGATTTGACATTATCTACCATATTCTTTTTAATAAAAAAAAAAAAAAAAATTATCAAAAAAGTTATACCACCCCAAACAACGTTTTTTTGTTAATACCAAAAATGAAAAATAGACGTGATTCCAAGGTGTCCTAGCGAAAAAAATCCTTACATAACGTTTTTTGTCTTTGATTTATGGACTTGTTAAAATTTTGGTAACGCGTCAATTTCAAAATGGGATCCCTCCTATCTCAAAAACTTCTCAACCGATTTTTGATTTCTTGCTATCTAAAAATGTACCGTCTAACGTTCTTTCTTTCACTAATTAACATTTTTCCCAAAAAGTGCATGTCAGAAGACTGAAAAACCAAAAACCATCACTTTTTTTTGGATTTCAAAATTTAAAATTTTGATAATTTTTTGATCAAAATTTCCTAATAGCCAAAAGATGTAGAATCTTTAGTTGCATCTTTTGACTATCTCGGATTTTTAAAATCGTAAGGAAGAAAAAAAGTAGGTAAGTTACAAAAATATTAAAAAACGACTTTTGCGCCCCCTATGTTTTTTTGAAAAAAATTATAGCTGTCCGGATGTAGAATTGAAAGGGGAGTCCGATTTTTCAAACGGATTGAAAATCCGTGAAGTAGTTCATAAGATGCAGGTTTGGTAACAAAAGTCGACTCCATATGTCATGATCATTGATACAAAATCTCTCATCATATTTTGGCCTAGCCCGGTTTTGTAAAAATCGAGTATGTTAGAATCTGAAACCATGTACGGAAGTAGGCTGGCGAGATAGGATGGAAGCCCAAGTTTCAGCTGAGTAGGTAAAAAAACATCGGTTTTAGAGCCAAAACAACACAAAAAACCTCGATGTTGACACCACCCTAGAGGGTTCTTAACAAGGAGCTAGGCATGTTCCAAATAGCTTACAAGATAGCCCCAGACCTCTTCTTTCCAAATCTGGTCTTGCTTTTGTTCTAGCCCAAAGACAAGTTGGTCAAAGAGTGGCGCAAAGAACACATGACACCAACAGGGCATTACCAACAAGACTACACAAAATTGGAAACAAGATTCTTGTTAGGCTTGCTGAGTTGTACAGGAAACATTTGTCAAAACTTTAAAACAAAAATTATATTAAAAGTTTGGTTATGGCGTTTACCATTTTTTGCCACGACCCTAGAGGGTTAATAAAAAGGAGCTAGGAATGTTCCAAATAGCTTAGAAGATAGCCCCAGACCTCCTCTTTCCAAATCTGGTCTTCCTTTCCTTCTAGCCCCACGGCAAGTTGGTCAAAGAGTGGGGCAAAAAATCGCATGTACCGCAGTACATAGGTGCATCACGGTGCAGTCTATGCTTCTTTTTTATCCGATCCGATCCTATCCTAACCAAAATGAAAGCCCTTGTACTCTTCTTTCCAGATCTGGCCTCATTTGTGTTCTAGCCCTACGGCAAGTTGGAGTTATTGGCATACATATATAGAGTCTAATGAAGATTTTTTTTTTTTTTTTTTTTTTTACATTTTTAATTTCAGGCACACAATGCTTGAAATTAAAAATGTAAATGAAATTTAAAAAAAAGAAATTAAAAAGTGTAAATAAAAATACAAATCTGCTCTTTTCTTTCTTGTGTCGTCTCTGCTTGCGCCGAAGGCGCAAAGACCGGCACGTGTCCCGGCAAGGCAAGGGACGGTAAGTCACCTGACCCTAAAGTGCCTGATCCTCAAAGGGTGTTATCCTCCTCTTCCGCCAGGAGGTTTTTGGCGACAGGGTTGACTCCTGGATCCAGCTAGCCCAGGCAAAGTCCTGGGCCAAAAAGCACGATAGGGATCGATTTTTGATGTTCTATACGGTGTGCATACTGTTGATTTTTTACCACCAAAATGCTTTCCCCTTAAGTGACACTTACCGGTCCTTGCGCCTTCGGCGCAATCAGCCTACACATATATACCTCGCGCCTTCGCCGCTCGCTCCGCAGTCCGGGCTGTTGCTGTTCGAGTATTGGGTTATATGTGTAGGCTGATTGCGCCGCAGGCGCAAGGACCGGTAAGTGTCACTTAAGGGGAAATCATTTTGGTGGTAGAAAATCAACAGTATGATGCATTATTATTGCAAATGCATATGCATTTCGATGTTCTATACGGTGTGCATACTGTTGATTTTTTACCACCAAAATGATTTCCCCTTAAGTGACACTTACCGGTCCTTGCGCCTTCGGCGCAATCAGCCTACACATATATACCTCGCGTAGGAACATGTAGGCTGATTGCGCCGAAGGCGCAAGGACCGGTAAGTGTCACTTAAGGGGAAATCATTTTGGTGGTAAAAAATCAACAGTAACTTTTACATACCTTTGCATTATTATTGCAAATGCATATGCATTTTGATGTTCTATACGGTGTGCATACTGTTGATTTTTTACCACCAAAATGATTTCCCCTTAAGTGACACTTACCGGTCCTTGCGCCTTCGGCGCAATCAGCCTACATGTTCCTACGCGAGGTATATATGTGTAGGCTGATTGCGCCGAAGGCGCAAGGACCGGTAAGTGTCACTTAAGGGGAAAGCATTTTGGTGGTAAAAAATCAACAGCAAGGTTTGGCACGGTCCATCAAGCTCCGGCAAGGCAAAGCAGGGCAAAGACGCAAGGTCCAGCAAGCTCATGGTTCGGCAAGGCCCAGCCAGCCTCCTACTTCTCCGCTGCACGTCACCAGCCTTCTACGACCTCTTAAGACCACTCCGTCTCCGATTGCGCCGAAGGCGCAAGGACCGGCACGTGTTCCGGCAAGGCAAGGGACGGTAAGTCACCTACCTCGATGTTGACATCACCCTAGAGGGTTAATAAAAAGCAGCTAGGAATGTTCCAAATAGCTTAAAAGATAGCCCAAGACCTCTTCTTTCCAAATCTGGTCTTTCTTTTCTTCTAGCCTTACGGCAAATTGGTCAAACAGTGGGGCAAAAAATCACCTGACGTCACATCACAGATGACGTCATATATACCTTTTACATAGCTTACCAGATAGCCCCAGACCTCCTCTTTCCAAATCTGGTCTTCTTTTTATTCTAGCCCCACGGCAAGTCGGTCAAAGAGTAGCGCAAACACGTATGACGTCACACAGGCTAAACCAATCACCGGAGCGCATTTCTGAGGCCACTTGCTTTGCTGTAGCTTTATCACAATTCGACCATACACCCATATAGTGCATCAAAACACCATTAAGGACAATTCTAAAAAAAGGTCATTAAGGGTCAAATTCAACAATCAAGCACAATGGCCTAGCTTAGATCCTACTAGACTCAGTCCTACTAGACTGAGTCCCTGAGTCGGAGGGGGCCCTCTACCAGATAGCCTACTGGTATCTAGTCTCTACTAGCTACCAGAGAGCTATCTACTAGAACTTAGATCCAACTAGACTCAGTCCTACTAGATCGCTATCTACCAGACAGCTTTCCTACTAGAATGACTGAGTCCCTGAGTCCTGAGTCCAGGTGCTAGTCCAAATCGATGTCGCTCCTTGCCCCCATATCCCCCAAGCTAGTAGGAGAGAAGGCTGGTCAGAGCACAAGATCAGATGATAACCGTACCTCAGTGCATTCGCCCCTTTATCATACCGAGTCGTGTTAAGCCAACCAAGTTGTACCACTAAACAACGTTACACCGTTACAACGTTACACAATTACATCACATTCTTCACCCATTATCTGCATTTAGGTGCCCCCTCTATAACAAACAAAACTGCAAGTCTCTGGCATTCCACACTGCTGAGATATTACCAATAATAGCGATAAAACTCACCTAATAGCAAACACTGCCATCTATAGGGGAACACCGTAAACAACAACAAGTTGCACAACACTGCAATGCAGTGAGACTTTTCATGATCGCCATGATGAGCGCTATCGATTGGTACTATCGGTATACTGATATCGATAATCGATACCGAATTATTGACCATAAAGCCGATATGGACTTTTACCAAGCCGAAGTGGATTCGATTTTGAACATGTCGATATGGCCCATGTAGCTAAGATGGTTTTCAAAAAACCGCCCAAAACAGCCTATTTTGCAGCTTCATATCTCAGAGTAGGTACGAGGTACCGGTACCGGTACGGTACCAAGAGATAGATCCAACCTTTCTTAATCGGGCAAAAAATCAACAGGTCACAGGTCACAAGGTCACCTGAGATATAGCCCGAGCCGCGGAGGATTAAAAAGCCCATATGGCCCATTGGGCTAACGACCAAGACAATATGGCCCACATGTCTAACCTAACCTAACCTAACCTAACCTAACCTAACCTAACCTAGCCGCGGAGGATTAAAAAGCCCATATGGCCCATTGGGCTAACGACCAAGACAATATGGCCCACATGTCTAACCTAACCTAACCTAACCTAACCTAACCTAACCTAACCTAACCTAACCTAACCTAACCTAACCTAACCTAACCTAACCTAACCTAACCTAACCTAACCTAACCTAACCTAACCTAACCTAACCTAACCTAACCTAACCTAACCTAACCTAACCTAACCTAACCTAACCTAACCTAACCTAACCTAACCTAACCTAACCTAACCTAACCTAACCTAACCTAACCTAACCTAACCTAACCTAACCTAACCAAAGGAGCCACATCGTCTTGTTTCGGGACCATATAGTCTTGGTATAAAGCCGATATGGCTTATCATTTTTTAGGGGTCCAAACAATTTTGAGGGGGTTGCTGATTTTTGTACACGTACCCCTGACATTCCTCTATCTAAAATTGGTTTCACTTTTTATGCTACTCACCTAAAATTTTATGCTACCGTCGTTTTAAGAAATAGTTTTTCGTCGAAAATGCCACTTTCGACAAATGGATATAAAACCTATGTTTTTTTTCCTACCCGGATGAAATTTCGTGTCGATTTCTATCTCTTTATCCTGCTCTTACCTACCGCCTTGGTTTTTAACCTACTCGATTTCCATATTTTCGAAAAATCGCCAAATGAGGCCAAAATATGATGACAGGGTATGAGATCACTGATAGCTATGTACAATCAACTAAAGTCATAGCTTCCCATGTAAACCTACACAATGGAATAACTTTAAAACTACTTATCTGATTTTCAATCCGTTTGAAAAATCGGACTCCCCCTGAAATTCTACATCCGAACAGCCATCATTTTTTTCAAAAAAAACATAGGGGGCGCCAAAGTCGTTTTTTAATATTTTTGTAACTTACCTACTTTTTTTCTTACTTAAGATTTTAAAAATACGAGATAGTCAAAAGATGCAGCGTGAAAAACTGCATCTTTTGGCAGGTCGGAAATGTTATTATTATTTTTTTTTTAATTTTAAAATTGTAAAATAGCAAAAAAGTGATGGTTTTTTATTTTTAAGTCTTTTGGTATGGCATTTTTTGCAAAACTGTACTTGAAGCAAAGAAAGAACGTAAGACGGAGAATTTTTAGAAACAGAGAAATCAAAAATCGGTAAAGAAGTTTTTGAGATATGAGGGATCACATATTCAAATTGACGCGTTCACAAAATTTTCAAAGTCCCAAATATCAAAGACGGAAAACGTTAAGTAAGGATTTTTTTGTTTAGTATACCTTAGAATTAGCTATATTTTCCGTTTTTGGCATTTTCAAAAAATCGAAAGTTTTTTGAGTATATGTTTTTTGGATTTTACTTTTTTGATTTCGATTGATAAAAATATGGTAGAAGTTTGGATTTCACACATTTTGAACCTCTTGACATTTTGTCGTACATGGAGTTTCAAGCGACTTAATGGCTAAAAACGTTTTGGCGGGAAAAAACTGGAAAAATTCCAATTGAATGACAGCATTGTGCTATAGCTCATAAGAAGCGCAATGAGATGCTCAATTCGAATCTGAAATAAAAAATTAGAAAAAGCTTATGACAAAGACGCTATAATTGTTTACCGATCTTTTAAAAAAAAATTGGTTTTGAGTATTTTGACAAAATGAAATATACATCAGATGTGGAATTGCATGGAACATCCAAATCTGGTTTCATATTTGAAATCCCTTTGTAAGTTTTTGAGTTATTCAGCTCCAAATAGTCCAAAATATATATGCGTCAAACTTTTGATGGACATTTTTTTAAAAGTTTTGAAACATGTTTCTCGTACAACTCAGCGAGCTGAACAAGAATCTTTTTTCTATTTTCTTCTAGCTCTAATGGTTTTTTAGTAATAGCGGTTACCATTTTAAGGAATTTAACACGTCATTTCTTAAACATGGCTCAGTGTATATGCTCATAACGTGCTCAATATTAGACCAATCTTAAAACAAAAGACATTTTTGGATTCAGCAAGAACGGGGCATCATTTTTCAAGTATGGAGACCCTTTAATCTATATTTATATTTTCTGTTTTTGGCATAACAAAAAAATCAAAAGTTTTTTGAGCATATGTGTTTTGGATTTTACTTTTTTGATTTCGATTGATACAAATATGGTAGAAGTTTAGATTTCACACATTTTGAATCTCTTGACATTTTGTTGTACATGGAGTTTCAAGCGACTTAATGGCTAAAAACGTTTTGGCGGGAAAAAACTGGAAAAATTCCAATTGAATGACAGCATTGTGCTATAGCTCATAAGAAGCGCAATGAGATGCTGAATTCGAATCTGAAATCAAAAACCAGAAAAAGCTTATGACAAAGACGCTATAATTGTTTACCGATCTTTTCAAAAATGTTGTTTTTGAGTATTTTGACAAAATGAAATATACATTAGATGTGGAATTGCATGGAACATCCAAATCCGATTTCATATTTGAAATCCCTTTGTAAGTTTTTGAGTTATTCAGCTCCAAATAGTCCAAAATATATATGCGTCAAACTTTTGATGGACATTTTTTTTTAAAGTTTTGAAACATGTTTCTCGTACAACTCAGCGAGCTGAACAAGAATCTTTTTTCCATTTTATTTTATCTTGTATAGTTTTTGAGTAATTGCAGGTTTAACTTCAGAATGTCGGCCAGCCGCTGTCACGTGGTCTATCGGCTGCTGCCGGTAACGACGGCAGCGACCTTGGCGTCGACGGCGACGCTCGACACCCCTGCCGGCCGGCCCGACGGTATCTTGGCCACTCCAGTCATTCTGTGTCGCGCACTGAGGACAATGCATATTCAAATGCATATGCATTTTGATGTTCTATACGGTGTGCATACTGTTGATTTTTTACCACCAAAATGCTTTCCCCTTAAGTGACACTTACCGGTCCTTGCGCCTTCGGCGCAATCAGCCTACATGTTCCTACGCGAGGTATATATGTGTAGGCTGATTGCGCCGAAGGCGCAAGGACCGGTAAGTGTCACTTAAGGGGAAAGCATTTTGGTGGTAAAAAACAACAAAAAACAGAAGACAAAAAAGTTATTAATTAAAAAACGATCTTTTTTTCACGTTCCGATTTTTTGTTTTTGAGTGATTAAAAAAAACAACATATGGTTCCGACGTAAGATTGGATGCTGAATCCAAATCTGCTTTCAAATTTGAAATCCGTTCATAACTTGTTGAGTTATGTTGTGCACATGAACGGCGTCGACGCCCTGCGTCCCCTGTCATGTCATAAATCTGTCGTTAAGGACATCCGACGGCGGCGACGCTGGTCATACAAAGCCTGCCTGTCCACCGGCTAAAAGGGGAGGGGTGGAGGGCAGGCAGATGTAGTACTTTGGAAGGAAGGTGTCTTTTTAGAGCTAACGAAGCCGGTGACGTGAACGTCGTTCGACAAGGTTCGGCACGGTTCAGCACGCTCCGGGATGCTCCTGGCCCAAGCCCAGGCTGTACATATGGTCCTCTATTACTCCATAGCACGCCAAGGCTACGAGCGAATCTTAGGCCGCCCCGATCGGACTATATGGCTACGAGCGAATCTTAGCCTAACCTATCCTCCTCAAAGAGTGGCCCAAAAAACACATGACCAACAAGACTGCAAAAAATTGGAAACAAGATTTTTCTTAGGCTTGTACAGGAAACATTTGTCAAAACTTAAACAAAAAATGTATATCAAAAGTTTGAGGTACGGCGTTTACCGTTGTTTTGCCACGACCCTAGAGGGTTATTAACAAGGAGCTAGGAATGTTCCAAATACCTTAGAAGATAGCCCAAGACCTCCTCTTTCCAAATCTGGTCTTGTTTTTGTTCTAGCCCCAAGACAAGTTGGTCAAAGAGTGGCGCAAAAAACACATGACACCAAAAAAGCATTATCAACAAAGCTACAGTAAAATGGAAAAAATATTCGCGTTCGGCTCGCTGAGTTTAACAGGAAACATGTTTCAAAACTAAAAAAAAAAATATATGTCAAAAGTTTGACACATATACATTTCACACACACATTTGTTTGCCACACACACATTCGTTTGTCAACTTTTCTTCTTTTTGAAAGCAGAATCAAACCTGCCATCAAATTCTGCTTCTTATGAGTTATAGCAGGTTGCTGTCATACAATATCGAAATTCACATTTTTTTCCCGCCAAAATGTTTTCAGCCTATAACTTTTTAAAAAAAATTTACACAAGAAAAATCAAGGGGTTGAAATTGTGTGATTTGACATTATCTACCATATTCTTTTTAATAAAAAAAAAAAAAAAAATTATCAAAAAAGTTATACCACCCCAAACAACGTTTTTTTGTTAATACCAAAAATGAAAAATAGACGTGATTCCAAGGTGTCCTAGCGAAAAAAATCCTTACATAACGTTTTTTGTCTTTGATTTATGGACTTGTTAAAATTTTGGTAACGCGTCAATTTCAAAATGGGATCCCTCCTATCTCAAAAACTTCTCAACCGATTTTTGATTTCTTGCTATCTAAAAATGTACCGTCTAACGTTCTTTCTTTCACTAATTAACATTTTTCCCAAAAAGTGCATGTCAGAAGACTGAAAAACCAAAAACCATCACTTTTTTTTGGATTTCAAAATTTAAAATTTTGATAATTTTTTGATCAAAATTTCCTAATAGCCAAAAGATGTAGAATCTTTAGTTGCATCTTTTGACTATCTCGGATTTTTAAAATCGTAAGGAAGAAAAAAAGTAGGTAAGTTACAAAAATATTAAAAAACGACTTTTGCGCCCCCTATGTTTTTTTGAAAAAAATTATAGCTGTCCGGATGTAGAATTGAAAGGGGAGTCCGATTTTTCAAACGGATTGAAAATCCGTGAAGTAGTTCATAAGATGCAGGTTTGGTAACAAAAGTCGACTCCATATGTCATGATCATTGATACAAAATCTCTCATCATATTTTGGCCTAGCCCGGTTTTGTAAAAATCGAGTATGTTAGAATCTGAAACCATGTACGGAAGTAGGCTGGCGAGATAGGATGGAAGCCCAAGTTTCAGCTGAGTAGGTAAAAAAACATCGGTTTTAGAGCCAAAACAACACAAAAAACCTCGATGTTGACACCACCCTAGAGGGTTCTTAACAAGGAGCTAGGCATGTTCCAAATAGCTTACAAGATAGCCCCAGACCTCTTCTTTCCAAATCTGGTCTTGCTTTTGTTCTAGCCCAAAGACAAGTTGGTCAAAGAGTGGCGCAAAGAACACATGACACCAACAGGGCATTACCAACAAGACTACACAAAATTGGAAACAAGATTCTTGTTAGGCTTGCTGAGTTGTACAGGAAACATTTGTCAAAACTTTAAAACAAAAATTATATTAAAAGTTTGGTTATGGCGTTTACCATTTTTTGCCACGACCCTAGAGGGTTAATAAAAAGGAGCTAGGAATGTTCCAAATAGCTTAGAAGATAGCCCCAGACCTCCTCTTTCCAAATCTGGTCTTCCTTTCCTTCTAGCCCCACGGCAAGTTGGTCAAAGAGTGGGGCAAAAAATCGCATGTACCGCAGTACATAGGTGCATCACGGTGCAGTCTATGCTTCTTTTTTATCCGATCCGATCCTATCCTAACCAAAATGAAAGCCCTTGTACTCTTCTTTCCAGATCTGGCCTCATTTGTGTTCTAGCCCTACGGCAAGTTGGAGTTATTGGCATACATATATAGAGTCTAATGAAGATTTTTTTTTTTTTTTTTTTTTTTACATTTTTAATTTCAGGCACACAATGCTTGAAATTAAAAATGTAAATGAAATTTAAAAAAAAGAAATTAAAAAGTGTAAATAAAAATACAAATCTGCTCTTTTCTTTCTTGTGTCGTCTCTGCTTGCGCCGAAGGCGCAAAGACCGGCACGTGTCCCGGCAAGGCAAGGGACGGTAAGTCACCTGACCCTAAAGTGCCTGATCCTCAAAGGGTGTTATCCTCCTCTTCCGCCAGGAGGTTTTTGGCGACAGGGTTGACTCCTGGATCCAGCTAGCCCAGGCAAAGTCCTGGGCCAAAAAGCACGATAGGGATCGATTTTTGATGTTCTATACGGTGTGCATACTGTTGATTTTTTACCACCAAAATGCTTTCCCCTTAAGTGACACTTACCGGTCCTTGCGCCTTCGGCGCAATCAGCCTACACATATATACCTCGCGCCTTCGCCGCTCGCTCCGCAGTCCGGGCTGTTGCTGTTCGAGTATTGGGTTATATGTGTAGGCTGATTGCGCCGCAGGCGCAAGGACCGGTAAGTGTCACTTAAGGGGAAATCATTTTGGTGGTAGAAAATCAACAGTATGATGCATTATTATTGCAAATGCATATGCATTTCGATGTTCTATACGGTGTGCATACTGTTGATTTTTTACCACCAAAATGATTTCCCCTTAAGTGACACTTACCGGTCCTTGCGCCTTCGGCGCAATCAGCCTACACATATATACCTCGCGTAGGAACATGTAGGCTGATTGCGCCGAAGGCGCAAGGACCGGTAAGTGTCACTTAAGGGGAAATCATTTTGGTGGTAAAAAATCAACAGTAACTTTTACATACCTTTGCAT
Source organism: Chirona hameri (assembly GCA_036785665.1). Taxonomy (NCBI): domain Eukaryota; kingdom Metazoa; phylum Arthropoda; class Thecostraca; order Balanomorpha; family Balanidae; genus Chirona; species Chirona hameri. Next base: position 68,117 of record JAXIVJ010002196.1, on the reverse strand, counting down.
TATTATTGCAAATGCATATGCATTTTGATGTTCTATACGGTGTGCATACTGTTGATTTTTTACCACCAAAATGATTTCCCCTTAAGTGACACTTACCGGTCCTTGCGCCTTCGGCGCAATCAGCCTACATGTTCCTACGCGAGGTATATATGTGTAGGCTGATTGCGCCGAAGGCGCAAGGACCGGTAAGTGTCACTTAAGGGGAAAGCATTTTGGTGGTAAAAAATCAACAGCAAGGTTTGGCACGGTCCATCAAGCTCCGGCAAGGCAAAGCAGGGCAAAGACGCAAGGTCCAGCAAGCTCATGGTTCGGCAAGGCCCAGCCAGCCTCCTACTTCTCCGCTGCACGTCACCAGCCTTCTACGACCTCTTAAGACCACTCCGTCTCCGATTGCGCCGAAGGCGCAAGGACCGGCACGTGTTCCGGCAAGGCAAGGGACGGTAAGTCACCTACCTCGATGTTGACATCACCCTAGAGGGTTAATAAAAAGCAGCTAGGAATGTTCCAAATAGCTTAAAAGATAGCCCAAGACCTCTTCTTTCCAAATCTGGTCTTTCTTTTCTTCTAGCCTTACGGCAAATTGGTCAAACAGTGGGGCAAAAAATCACCTGACGTCACATCACAGATGACGTCATATATACCTTTTACATAGCTTACCAGATAGCCCCAGACCTCCTCTTTCCAAATCTGGTCTTCTTTTTATTCTAGCCCCACGGCAAGTCGGTCAAAGAGTAGCGCAAACACGTATGACGTCACACAGGCTAAACCAATCACCGGAGCGCATTTCTGAGGCCACTTGCTTTGCTGTAGCTTTATCACAATTCGACCATACACCCATATAGTGCATCAAAACACCATTAAGGACAATTCTAAAAAAAGGTCATTAAGGGTCAAATTCAACAATCAAGCACAATGGCCTAGCTTAGATCCTACTAGACTCAGTCCTACTAGACTGAGTCCCTGAGTCGGAGGGGGCCCTCTACCAGATAGCCTACTGGTATCTAGTCTCTACTAGCTACCAGAGAGCTATCTACTAGAACTTAGATCCAACTAGACTCAGTCCTACTAGATCGCTATCTACCAGACAGCTTTCCTACTAGAATGACTGAGTCCCTGAGTCCTGAGTCCAGGTGCTAGTCCAAATCGATGTCGCTCCTTGCCCCCATATCCCCCAAGCTAGTAGGAGAGAAGGCTGGTCAGAGCACAAGATCAGATGATAACCGTACCTCAGTGCATTCGCCCCTTTATCATACCGAGTCGTGTTAAGCCAACCAAGTTGTACCACTAAACAACGTTACACCGTTACAACGTTACACAATTACATCACATTCTTCACCCATTATCTGCATTTAGGTGCCCCCTCTATAACAAACAAAACTGCAAGTCTCTGGCATTCCACACTGCTGAGATATTACCAATAATAGCGATAAAACTCACCTAATAGCAAACACTGCCATCTATAGGGGAACACCGTAAACAACAACAAGTTGCACAACACTGCAATGCAGTGAGACTTTTCATGATCGCCATGATGAGCGCTATCGATTGGTACTATCGGTATACTGATATCGATAATCGATACCGAATTATTGACCATAAAGCCGATATGGACTTTTACCAAGCCGAAGTGGATTCGATTTTGAACATGTCGATATGGCCCATGTAGCTAAGATGGTTTTCAAAAAACCGCCCAAAACAGCCTATTTTGCAGCTTCATATCTCAGAGTAGGTACGAGGTACCGGTACCGGTACGGTACCAAGAGATAGATCCAACCTTTCTTAATCGGGCAAAAAATCAACAGGTCACAGGTCACAAGGTCACCTGAGATATAGCCCGAGCCGCGGAGGATTAAAAAGCCCATATGGCCCATTGGGCTAACGACCAAGACAATATGGCCCACATGTCTAACCTAACCTAACCTAACCTAACCTAACCTAACCTAACCTAACCTAACCTAACCTAACCTAACCTAACCTAACCTAACCTAACCTAACCTAACCTAACCTAACCTAACCTAACCTAACCTAACCTAACCTAACCTAACCTAACCTAACCTAACCTAACCTAACCTAACCTAACCTAACCTAACCTAACCTAACCTAACCTAACCTAACCTAACCTAACCTAACCTAACCTAACCTAACCTAACCTAACCTAACCTAACCTAACCTAACCTAACCTAACCTAACCTAACCTAACCTAACCTAACCTAACCTAACCTAACCTAACCTAACCTAACCTAACCTAACCTAACCTAACCTAACCTAACCTAACCTAACCTAACCTAACCTAACCTAACCTAACCTAACCTAACCTAACCTAACCAAAGGAGCCACATCGTCTTGTTTCGGGACCATATAGTCTTGGTATAAAGCCGATATGGCTTATCATTTTTTAGGGGTCCAAACAATTTTGAGGGGGTTGCTGATTTTTGTACACGTACCCCTGACATTCCTCTATCTAAAATTGGTTTCACTTTTTATGCTACTCACCTAAAATTTTATGCTACCGTCGTTTTAAGAAATAGTTTTTCGTCGAAAATGCCACTTTCGACAAATGGATATAAAACCTATGTTTTTTTTCCTACCCGGATGAAATTTCGTGTCGATTTCTATCTCTTTATCCTGCTCTTACCTACCGCCTTGGTTTTTAACCTACTCGATTTCCATATTTTCGAAAAATCGCCAAATGAGGCCAAAATATGATGACAGGGTATGAGATCACTGATAGCTATGTACAATCAACTAAAGTCATAGCTTCCCATGTAAACCTACACAATGGAATAACTTTAAAACTACTTATCTGATTTTCAATCCGTTTGAAAAATCGGACTCCCCCTGAAATTCTACATCCGAACAGCCATCATTTTTTTCAAAAAAAACATAGGGGGCGCCAAAGTCGTTTTTTAATATTTTTGTAACTTACCTACTTTTTTTCTTACTTAAGATTTTAAAAATACGAGATAGTCAAAAGATGCAGCGTGAAAAACTGCATCTTTTGGCAGGTCGGAAATGTTATTATTATTTTTTTTTTAATTTTAAAATTGTAAAATAGCAAAAAAGTGATGGTTTTTTATTTTTAAGTCTTTTGGTATGGCATTTTTTGCAAAACTGTACTTGAAGCAAAGAAAGAACGTAAGACGGAGAATTTTTAGAAACAGAGAAATCAAAAATCGGTAAAGAAGTTTTTGAGATATGAGGGATCACATATTCAAATTGACGCGTTCACAAAATTTTCAAAGTCCCAAATATCAAAGACGGAAAACGTTAAGTAAGGATTTTTTTGTTTAGTATACCTTAGAATTAGCTATATTTTCCGTTTTTGGCATTTTCAAAAAATCGAAAGTTTTTTGAGTATATGTTTTTTGGATTTTACTTTTTTGATTTCGATTGATAAAAATATGGTAGAAGTTTGGATTTCACACATTTTGAACCTCTTGACATTTTGTCGTACATGGAGTTTCAAGCGACTTAATGGCTAAAAACGTTTTGGCGGGAAAAAACTGGAAAAATTCCAATTGAATGACAGCATTGTGCTATAGCTCATAAGAAGCGCAATGAGATGCTCAATTCGAATCTGAAATAAAAAATTAGAAAAAGCTTATGACAAAGACGCTATAATTGTTTACCGATCTTTTAAAAAAAAATTGGTTTTGAGTATTTTGACAAAATGAAATATACATCAGATGTGGAATTGCATGGAACATCCAAATCTGGTTTCATATTTGAAATCCCTTTGTAAGTTTTTGAGTTATTCAGCTCCAAATAGTCCAAAATATATATGCGTCAAACTTTTGATGGACATTTTTTTAAAAGTTTTGAAACATGTTTCTCGTACAACTCAGCGAGCTGAACAAGAATCTTTTTTCTATTTTCTTCTAGCTCTAATGGTTTTTTAGTAATAGCGGTTACCATTTTAAGGAATTTAACACGTCATTTCTTAAACATGGCTCAGTGTATATGCTCATAACGTGCTCAATATTAGACCAATCTTAAAACAAAAGACATTTTTGGATTCAGCAAGAACGGGGCATCATTTTTCAAGTATGGAGACCCTTTAATCTATATTTATATTTTCTGTTTTTGGCATAACAAAAAAATCAAAAGTTTTTTGAGCATATGTGTTTTGGATTTTACTTTTTTGATTTCGATTGATACAAATATGGTAGAAGTTTAGATTTCACACATTTTGAATCTCTTGACATTTTGTTGTACATGGAGTTTCAAGCGACTTAATGGCTAAAAACGTTTTGGCGGGAAAAAACTGGAAAAATTCCAATTGAATGACAGCATTGTGCTATAGCTCATAAGAAGCGCAATGAGATGCTGAATTCGAATCTGAAATCAAAAACCAGAAAAAGCTTATGACAAAGACGCTATAATTGTTTACCGATCTTTTCAAAAATGTTGTTTTTGAGTATTTTGACAAAATGAAATATACATTAGATGTGGAATTGCATGGAACATCCAAATCCGATTTCATATTTGAAATCCCTTTGTAAGTTTTTGAGTTATTCAGCTCCAAATAGTCCAAAATATATATGCGTCAAACTTTTGATGGACATTTTTTTTTAAAGTTTTGAAACATGTTTCTCGTACAACTCAGCGAGCTGAACAAGAATCTTTTTTCCATTTTATTTTATCTTGTATAGTTTTTGAGTAATTGCAGGTTTAACTTCAGAATGTCGGCCAGCCGCTGTCACGTGGTCTATCGGCTGCTGCCGGTAACGACGGCAGCGACCTTGGCGTCGACGGCGACGCTCGACACCCCTGCCGGCCGGCCCGACGGTATCTTGGCCACTCCAGTCATTCTGTGTCGCGCACTGAGGACAATGCATATTCAAATGCATATGCATTTTGATGTTCTATACGGTGTGCATACTGTTGATTTTTTACCACCAAAATGCTTTCCCCTTAAGTGACACTTACCGGTCCTTGCGCCTTCGGCGCAATCAGCCTACATGTTCCTACGCGAGGTATATATGTGTAGGCTGATTGCGCCGAAGGCGCAAGGACCGGTAAGTGTCACTTAAGGGGAAAGCATTTTGGTGGTAAAAAACAACAAAAAACAGAAGACAAAAAAGTTATTAATTAAAAAACGATCTTTTTTTCACGTTCCGATTTTTTGTTTTTGAGTGATTAAAAAAAACAACATATGGTTCCGACGTAAGATTGGATGCTGAATCCAAATCTGCTTTCAAATTTGAAATCCGTTCATAACTTGTTGAGTTATGTTGTGCACATGAACGGCGTCGACGCCCTGCGTCCCCTGTCATGTCATAAATCTGTCGTTAAGGACATCCGACGGCGGCGACGCTGGTCATACAAAGCCTGCCTGTCCACCGGCTAAAAGGGGAGGGGTGGAGGGCAGGCAGATGTAGTACTTTGGAAGGAAGGTGTCTTTTTAGAGCTAACGAAGCCGGTGACGTGAACGTCGTTCGACAAGGTTCGGCACGGTTCAGCACGCTCCGGGATGCTCCTGGCCCAAGCCCAGGCTGTACATATGGTCCTCTATTACTCCATAGCACGCCAAGGCTACGAGCGAATCTTAGGCCGCCCCGATCGGACTATATGGCTACGAGCGAATCTTAGCCTAACCTATCCTCCTCAAAGAGTGGCCCAAAAAACACATGACCAACAAGACTGCAAAAAATTGGAAACAAGATTTTTCTTAGGCTTGTACAGGAAACATTTGTCAAAACTTAAACAAAAAATGTATATCAAAAGTTTGAGGTACGGCGTTTACCGTTGTTTTGCCACGACCCTAGAGGGTTATTAACAAGGAGCTAGGAATGTTCCAAATACCTTAGAAGATAGCCCAAGACCTCCTCTTTCCAAATCTGGTCTTGTTTTTGTTCTAGCCCCAAGACAAGTTGGTCAAAGAGTGGCGCAAAAAACACATGACACCAAAAAAGCATTATCAACAAAGCTACAGTAAAATGGAAAAAATATTCGCGTTCGGCTCGCTGAGTTTAACAGGAAACATGTTTCAAAACTAAAAAAAAAAATATATGTCAAAAGTTTGACACATATACATTTCACACACACATTTGTTTGCCACACACACATTCGTTTGTCAACTTTTCTTCTTTTTGAAAGCAGAATCAAACCTGCCATCAAATTCTGCTTCTTATGAGTTATAGCAGGTTGCTGTCATACAATATCGAAATTCACATTTTTTTCCCGCCAAAATGTTTTCAGCCTATAACTTTTTAAAAAAAATTTACACAAGAAAAATCAAGGGGTTGAAATTGTGTGATTTGACATTATCTACCATATTCTTTTTAATAAAAAAAAAAAAAAAAATTATCAAAAAAGTTATACCACCCCAAACAACGTTTTTTTGTTAATACCAAAAATGAAAAATAGACGTGATTCCAAGGTGTCCTAGCGAAAAAAATCCTTACATAACGTTTTTTGTCTTTGATTTATGGACTTGTTAAAATTTTGGTAACGCGTCAATTTCAAAATGGGATCCCTCCTATCTCAAAAACTTCTCAACCGATTTTTGATTTCTTGCTATCTAAAAATGTACCGTCTAACGTTCTTTCTTTCACTAATTAACATTTTTCCCAAAAAGTGCATGTCAGAAGACTGAAAAACCAAAAACCATCACTTTTTTTTGGATTTCAAAATTTAAAATTTTGATAATTTTTTGATCAAAATTTCCTAATAGCCAAAAGATGTAGAATCTTTAGTTGCATCTTTTGACTATCTCGGATTTTTAAAATCGTAAGGAAGAAAAAAAGTAGGTAAGTTACAAAAATATTAAAAAACGACTTTTGCGCCCCCTATGTTTTTTTGAAAAAAATTATAGCTGTCCGGATGTAGAATTGAAAGGGGAGTCCGATTTTTCAAACGGATTGAAAATCCGTGAAGTAGTTCATAAGATGCAGGTTTGGTAACAAAAGTCGACTCCATATGTCATGATCATTGATACAAAATCTCTCATCATATTTTGGCCTAGCCCGGTTTTGTAAAAATCGAGTATGTTAGAATCTGAAACCATGTACGGAAGTAGGCTGGCGAGATAGGATGGAAGCCCAAGTTTCAGCTGAGTAGGTAAAAAAACATCGGTTTTAGAGCCAAAACAACACAAAAAACCTCGATGTTGACACCACCCTTGTTGACACCACCCTAGAGGGTTCTTAACAAGGAGCTAGGCATGTTCCAAATAGCTTACAAGATAGCCCCAGACCTCTTCTTTCCAAATCTGGTCTTGCTTTTGTTCTAGCCCAAAGACAAGTTGGTCAAAGAGTGGCGCAAAGAACACATGACACCAACAGGGCATTACCAACAAGACTACACAAAATTGGAAACAAGATTCTTGTTAGGCTTGCTGAGTTGTACAGGAAACATTTGTCAAAACTTTAAAACAAAAATTATATTAAAAGTTTGGTTATGGCGTTTACCATTTTTTGCCACGACCCTAGAGGGTTAATAAAAAGGAGCTAGGAATGTTCCAAATAGCTTAGAAGATAGCCCCAGACCTCCTCTTTCCAAATCTGGTCTTCCTTTCCTTCTAGCCCCACGGCAAGTTGGTCAAAGAGTGGGGCAAAAAATCGCATGTACCGCAGTACATAGGTGCATCACGGTGCAGTCTATGCTTCTTTTTTATCCGATCCGATCCTATCCTAACCAAAATGAAAGCCCTTGTACTCTTCTTTCCAGATCTGGCCTCATTTGTGTTCTAGCCCTACGGCAAGTTGGAGTTATTGGCATACATATATAGAGTCTAATGAAGATTTTTTTTTTTTTTTTTTTTTTTACATTTTTAATTTCAGGCACACAATGCTTGAAATTAAAAATGTAAATGAAATTTAAAAAAAAGAAATTAAAAAGTGTAAATAAAAATACAAATCTGCTCTTTTCTTTCTTGTGTCGTCTCTGCTTGCGCCGAAGGCGCAAAGACCGGCACGTGTCCCGGCAAGGCAAGGGACGGTAAGTCACCTGACCCTAAAGTGCCTGATCCTCAAAGGGTGTTATCCTCCTCTTCCGCCAGGAGGTTTTTGGCGACAGGGTTGACTCCTGGATCCAGCTAGCCCAGGCAAAGTCCTGGGCCAAAAAGCACGATAGGGATCGATTTTTGATGTTCTATACGGTGTGCATACTGTTGATTTTTTACCACCAAAATGCTTTCCCCTTAAGTGACACTTACCGGTCCTTGCGCCTTCGGCGCAATCAGCCTACACATATATACCTCGCGCCTTCGCCGCTCGCTCCGCAGTCCGGGCTGTTGCTGTTCGAGTATTGGGTTATATGTGTAGGCTGATTGCGCCGCAGGCGCAAGGACCGGTAAGTGTCACTTAAGGGGAAATCATTTTGGTGGTAGAAAATCAACAGTATGATGCATTATTATTGCAAATGCATATGCATTTCGATGTTCTATACGGTGTGCATACTGTTGATTTTTTACCACCAAAATGATTTCCCCTTAAGTGACACTTACCGGTCCTTGCGCCTTCGGCGCAATCAGCCTACACATATATACCTCGCGTAGGAACATGTAGGCTGATTGCGCCGAAGGCGCAAGGACCGGTAAGTGTCACTTAAGGGGAAATCATTTTGGTGGTAAAAAATCAACAGTAACTTTTACATACCTTTGCATTATTATTGCAAATGCATATGCATTTTGATGTTCTATACGGTGTGCATACTGTTGATTTTTTACCACCAAAATGATTTCCCCTTAAGTGACACTTACCGGTCCTTGCGCCTTCGGCGCAATCAGCCTACATGTTCCTACGCGAGGTATATATGTGTAGGCTGATTGCGCCGAAGGCGCAAGGACCGGTAAGTGTCACTTAAGGGGAAAGCATTTTGGTGGTAAAAAATCAACAGCAAGGTTTGGCACGGTCCATCAAGCTCCGGCAAGGCAAAGCAGGGCAAAGACGCAAGGTCCAGCAAGCTCATGGTTCGGCAAGGCCCAGCCAGCCTCCTACTTCTCCGCTGCACGTCACCAGCCTTCTACGACCTCTTAAGACCACTCCGTCTCCGATTGCGCCGAAGGCGCAAGGACCGGCACGTGTTCCGGCAAGGCAAGGGACGGTAAGTCACCTACCTCGATGTTGACATCACCCTAGAGGGTTAATAAAAAGCAGCTAGGAATGTTCCAAATAGCTTAAAAGATAGCCCAAGACCTCTTCTTTCCAAATCTGGTCTTTCTTTTCTTCTAGCCTTACGGCAAATTGGTCAAACAGTGGGGCAAAAAATCACCTGACGTCACATCACAGATGACGTCATATATACCTTTTACATAGCTTACCAGATAGCCCCAGACCTCCTCTTTCCAAATCTGGTCTTCTTTTTATTCTAGCCCCACGGCAAGTCGGTCAAAGAGTAGCGCAAACACGTATGACGTCACACAGGCTAAACCAATCACCGGAGCGCATTTCTGAGGCCACTTGCTTTGCTGTAGCTTTATCACAATTCGACCATACACCCATATAGTGCATCAAAACACCATTAAGGACAATTCTAAAAAAAGGTCATTAAGGGTCAAATTCAACAATCAAGCACAATGGCCTAGCTTAGATCCTACTAGACTCAGTCCTACTAGACTGAGTCCCTGAGTCGGAGGGGGCCCTCTACCAGATAGCCTACTGGTATCTAGTCTCTACTAGCTACCAGAGAGCTATCTACTAGAACTTAGATCCAACTAGACTCAGTCCTACTAGATCGCTATCTACCAGACAGCTTTCCTACTAGAATGACTGAGTCCCTGAGTCCTGAGTCCAGGTGCTAGTCCAAATCGATGTCGCTCCTTGCCCCCATATCCCCCAAGCTAGTAGGAGAGAAGGCTGGTCAGAGCACAAGATCAGATGATAACCGTACCTCAGTGCATTCGCCCCTTTATCATACCGAGTCGTGTTAAGCCAACCAAGTTGTACCACTAAACAACGTTACACCGTTACAACGTTACACAATTACATCACATTCTTCACCCATTATCTGCATTTAGGTGCCCCCTCTATAACAAACAAAACTGCAAGTCTCTGGCATTCCACACTGCTGAGATATTACCAATAATAGCGATAAAACTCACCTAATAGCAAACACTGCCATCTATAGGGGAACACCGTAAACAACAACAAGTTGCACAACACTGCAATGCAGTGAGACTTTTCATGATCGCCATGATGAGCGCTATCGATTGGTACTATCGGTATACTGATATCGATAATCGATACCGAATTATTGACCATAAAGCCGATATGGACTTTTACCAAGCCGAAGTGGATTCGATTTTGAACATGTCGATATGGCCCATGTAGCTAAGATGGTTTTCAAAAAACCGCCCAAAACAGCCTATTTTGCAGCTTCATATCTCAGAGTAGGTACGAGGTACCGGTACCGGTACGGTACCAAGAGATAGATCCAACCTTTCTTAATCGGGCAAAAAATCAACAGGTCACAGGTCACAAGGTCACCTGAGATATAGCCCGAGCCGCGGAGGATTAAAAAGCCCATATGGCCCATTGGGCTAACGACCAAGACAATATGGCCCACATGTCTAACCTAACCTAACCTAACCTAACCTAACCTAACCTAACCTAACCTAACCTAACCTAACCTAACCTAACCTAACCTAACCTAACCTAACCTAACCTAACCTAACCTAACCTAACCTAACCTAACCTAACCTAACCTAACCTAACCTAACCTAACCTAACCTAACCTAACCTAACCTAACCTAACCTAACCTAACCTAACCTAACCTAACCTAACCTAACCTAACCTAACCTAACCTAACCTAACCTAACCAAAGGAGCCACATCGTCTTGTTTCGGGACCATATAGTCTTGGTATAAAGCCGATATGGCTTATCATTTTTTAGGGGTCCAAACAATTTTGAGGGGGTTGCTGATTTTTGTACACGTACCCCTGACATTCCTCTATCTAAAATTGGTTTCACTTTTTATGCTACTCACCTAAAATTTTATGCTACCGTCGTTTTAAGAAATAGTTTTTCGTCGAAAATGCCACTTTCGACAAATGGATATAAAACCTATGTTTTTTTTCCTACCCGGATGAAATTTCGTGTCGATTTCTATCTCTTTATCCTGCTCTTACCTACCGCCTTGGTTTTTAACCTACTCGATTTCCATATTTTCGAAAAATCGCCAAATGAGGCCAAAATATGATGACAGGGTATGAGATCACTGATAGCTATGTACAATCAACTAAAGTCATAGCTTCCCATGTAAACCTACACAATGGAATAACTTTAAAACTACTTATCTGATTTTCAATCCGTTTGAAAAATCGGACTCCCCCTGAAATTCTACATCCGAACAGCCATCATTTTTTTCAAAAAAAACATAGGGGGCGCCAAAGTCGTTTTTTAATATTTTTGTAACTTACCTACTTTTTTTCTTACTTAAGATTTTAAAAATACGAGATAGTCAAAAGATGCAGCGTGAAAAACTGCATCTTTTGGCAGGTCGGAAATGTTATTATTATTTTTTTTTTAATTTTAAAATTGTAAAATAGCAAAAAAGTGATGGTTTTTTATTTTTAAGTCTTTTGGTATGGCATTTTTTGCAAAACTGTACTTGAAGCAAAGAAAGAACGTAAGACGGAGAATTTTTAGAAACAGAGAAATCAAAAATCGGTAAAGAAGTTTTTGAGATATGAGGGATCACATATTCAAATTGACGCGTTCACAAAATTTTCAAAGTCCCAAATATCAAAGACGGAAAACGTTAAGTAAGGATTTTTTTGTTTAGTATACCTTAGAATTAGCTATATTTTCCGTTTTTGGCATTTTCAAAAAATCGAAAGTTTTTTGAGTATATGTTTTTTGGATTTTACTTTTTTGATTTCGATTGATAAAAATATGGTAGAAGTTTGGATTTCACACATTTTGAACCTCTTGACATTTTGTCGTACATGGAGTTTCAAGCGACTTAATGGCTAAAAACGTTTTGGCGGGAAAAAACTGGAAAAATTCCAATTGAATGACAGCATTGTGCTATAGCTCATAAGAAGCGCAATGAGATGCTCAATTCGAATCTGAAATAAAAAATTAGAAAAAGCTTATGACAAAGACGCTATAATTGTTTACCGATCTTTTAAAAAAAAATTGGTTTTGAGTATTTTGACAAAATGAAATATACATCAGATGTGGAATTGCATGGAACATCCAAATCTGGTTTCATATTTGAAATCCCTTTGTAAGTTTTTGAGTTATTCAGCTCCAAATAGTCCAAAATATATATGCGTCAAACTTTTGATGGACATTTTTTTAAAAGTTTTGAAACATGTTTCTCGTACAACTCAGCGAGCTGAACAAGAATCTTTTTTCTATTTTCTTCTAGCTCTAATGGTTTTTTAGTAATAGCGGTTACCATTTTAAGGAATTTAACACGTCATTTCTTAAACATGGCTCAGTGTATATGCTCATAACGTGCTCAATATTAGACCAATCTTAAAACAAAAGACATTTTTGGATTCAGCAAGAACGGGGCATCATTTTTCAAGTATGGAGACCCTTTAATCTATATTTATATTTTCTGTTTTTGGCATAACAAAAAAATCAAAAGTTTTTTGAGCATATGTGTTTTGGATTTTACTTTTTTGATTTCGATTGATACAAATATGGTAGAAGTTTAGATTTCACACATTTTGAATCTCTTGACATTTTGTTGTACATGGAGTTTCAAGCGACTTAATGGCTAAAAACGTTTTGGCGGGAAAAAACTGGAAAAATTCCAATTGAATGACAGCATTGTGCTATAGCTCATAAGAAGCGCAATGAGATGCTGAATTCGAATCTGAAATCAAAAACCAGAAAAAGCTTATGACAAAGACGCTATAATTGTTTACCGATCTTTTCAAAAATGTTGTTTTTGAGTATTTTGACAAAATGAAATATACATTAGATGTGGAATTGCATGGAACATCCAAATCCGATTTCATATTTGAAATCCCTTTGTAAGTTTTTGAGTTATTCAGCTCCAAATAGTCCAAAATATATATGCGTCAAACTTTTGATGGACATTTTTTTTTAAAGTTTTGAAACATGTTTCTCGTACAACTCAGCGAGCTGAACAAGAATCTTTTTTCCATTTTATTTTATCTTGTATAGTTTTTGAGTAATTGCAGGTTTAACTTCAGAATGTCGGCCAGCCGCTGTCACGTGGTCTATCGGCTGCTGCCGGTAACGACGGCAGCGACCTTGGCGTCGACGGCGACGCTCGACACCCCTGCCGGCCGGCCCGACGGTATCTTGGCCACTCCAGTCATTCTGTGTCGCGCACTGAGGACAATGCATATTCAAATGCATATGCATTTTGATGTTCTATACGGTGTGCATACTGTTGATTTTTTACCACCAAAATGCTTTCCCCTTAAGTGACACTTACCGGTCCTTGCGCCTTCGGCGCAATCAGCCTACATGTTCCTACGCGAGGTATATATGTGTAGGCTGATTGCGCCGAAGGCGCAAGGACCGGTAAGTGTCACTTAAGGGGAAAGCATTTTGGTGGTAAAAAACAACAAAAAACAGAAGACAAAAAAGTTATTAATTAAAAAACGATCTTTTTTTCACGTTCCGATTTTTTGTTTTTGAGTGATTAAAAAAAACAACATATGGTTCCGACGTAAGATTGGATGCTGAATCCAAATCTGCTTTCAAATTTGAAATCCGTTCATAACTTGTTGAGTTATGTTGTGCACATGAACGGCGTCGACGCCCTGCGTCCCCTGTCATGTCATAAATCTGTCGTTAAGGACATCCGACGGCGGCGACGCTGGTCATACAAAGCCTGCCTGTCCACCGGCTAAAAGGGGAGGGGTGGAGGGCAGGCAGATGTAGTACTTTGGAAGGAAGGTGTCTTTTTAGAGCTAACGAAGCCGGTGACGTGAACGTCGTTCGACAAGGTTCGGCACGGTTCAGCACGCTCCGGGATGCTCCTGGCCCAAGCCCAGGCTGTACATATGGTCCTCTATTACTCCATAGCACGCCAAGGCTACGAGCGAATCTTAGGCCGCCCCGATCGGACTATATGGCTACGAGCGAATCTTAGCCTAACCTATCCTCCTCAAAGAGTGGCCCAAAAAACACATGACCAACAAGACTGCAAAAAATTGGAAACAAGATTTTTCTTAGGCTTGTACAGGAAACATTTGTCAAAACTTAAACAAAAAATGTATATCAAAAGTTTGAGGTACGGCGTTTACCGTTGTTTTGCCACGACCCTAGAGGGTTATTAACAAGGAGCTAGGAATGTTCCAAATACCTTAGAAGATAGCCCAAGACCTCCTCTTTCCAAATCTGGTCTTGTTTTTGTTCTAGCCCCAAGACAAGTTGGTCAAAGAGTGGCGCAAAAAACACATGACACCAAAAAAGCATTATCAACAAAGCTACAGTAAAATGGAAAAAATATTCGCGTTCGGCTCGCTGAGTTTAACAGGAAACATGTTTCAAAACTAAAAAAAAAAATATATGTCAAAAGTTTGACACATATACATTTCACACACACATTTGTTTGCCACACACACATTCGTTTGTCAACTTTTCTTCTTTTTGAAAGCAGAAAATTCTGCTTCTTATGAGTTATAGCAGGTTGCTGTCATACAATATCGAAATTCACATTTTTTTCCCGCCAAAATGTTTTCAGCCTATAACTTTTTAAAAAAAATTTACACAAGAAAAATCAAGGGGTTGAAATTGTGTGATTTGACATTATCTACCATATTCTTTTTAATAAAAAAAAAAAAAAAAATTATCAAAAAAGTTATACCACCCCAAACAACGTTTTTTTGTTAATACCAAAAATGAAAAATAGACGTGATTCCAAGGTGTCCTAGCGAAAAAAATCCTTACATAACGTTTTTTGTCTTTGATTTATGGACTTGTTAAAATTTTGGTAACGCGTCAATTTCAAAATGGGATCCCTCCTATCTCAAAAACTTCTCAACCGATTTTTGATTTCTTGCTATCTAAAAATGTACCGTCTAACGTTCTTTCTTTCACTAATTAACATTTTTCCCAAAAAGTGCATGTCAGAAGACTGAAAAACCAAAAACCATCACTTTTTTTTGGATTTCAAAATTTAAAATTTTGATAATTTTTTGATCAAAATTTCCTAATAGCCAAAAGATGTAGAATCTTTAGTTGCATCTTTTGACTATCTCGGATTTTTAAAATCGTAAGGAAGAAAAAAAGTAGGTAAGTTACAAAAATATTAAAAAACGACTTTTGCGCCCCCTATGTTTTTTTGAAAAAAATTATAGCTGTCCGGATGTAGAATTGAAAGGGGAGTCCGATTTTTCAAACGGATTGAAAATCCGTGAAGTAGTTCATAAGATGCAGGTTTGGTAACAAAAGTCGACTCCATATGTCATGATCATTGATACAAAATCTCTCATCATATTTTGGCCTAGCCCGGTTTTGTAAAAATCGAGTATGTTAGAATCTGAAACCATGTACGGAAGTAGGCTGGCGAGATAGGATGGAAGCCCAAGTTTCAGCTGAGTAGGTAAAAAAACATCGGTTTTAGAGCCAAAACAACACAAAAAACCTCGATGTTGACACCACCCTAGAGGGTTCTTAACAAGGAGCTAGGCATGTTCCAAATAGCTTACAAGATAGCCCCAGACCTCTTCTTTCCAAATCTGGTCTTGCTTTTGTTCTAGCCCAAAGACAAGTTGGTCAAAGAGTGGCGCAAAGAACACATGACACCAACAGGGCATTACCAACAAGACTACACAAAATTGGAAACAAGATTCTTGTTAGGCTTGCTGAGTTGTACAGGAAACATTTGTCAAAACTTTAAAACAAAAATTATATTAAAAGTTTGGTTATGGCGTTTACCATTTTTTGCCACGACCCTAGAGGGTTAATAAAAAGGAGCTAGGAATGTTCCAAATAGCTTAGAAGATAGCCCCAGACCTCCTCTTTCCAAATCTGGTCTTCCTTTCCTTCTAGCCCCACGGCAAGTTGGTCAAAGAGTGGGGCAAAAAATCGCATGTACCGCAGTACATAGGTGCATCACGGTGCAGTCTATGCTTCTTTTTTATCCGATCCGATCCTATCCTAACCAAAATGAAAGCCCTTGTACTCTTCTTTCCAGATCTGGCCTCATTTGTGTTCTAGCCCTACGGCAAGTTGGAGTTATTGGCATACATATATAGAGTCTAATGAAGATTTTTTTTTTTTTTTTTTTTTTTACATTTTTAATTTCAGGCACACAATGCTTGAAATTAAAAATGTAAATGAAATTTAAAAAAAAGAAATTAAAAAGTGTAAATAAAAATACAAATCTGCTCTTTTCTTTCTTGTGTCGTCTCTGCTTGCGCCGAAGGCGCAAAGACCGGCACGTGTCCCGGCAAGGCAAGGGACGGTAAGTCACCTGACCCTAAAGTGCCTGATCCTCAAAGGGTGTTATCCTCCTCTTCCGCCAGGAGGTTTTTGGCGACAGGGTTGACTCCTGGATCCAGCTAGCCCAGGCAAAGTCCTGGGCCAAAAAGCACGATAGGGATCGATTTTTGATGTTCTATACGGTGTGCATACTGTTGATTTTTTACCACCAAAATGCTTTCCCCTTAAGTGACACTTACCGGTCCTTGCGCCTTCGGCGCAATCAGCCTACACATATATACCTCGCGCCTTCGCCGCTCGCTCCGCAGTCCGGGCTGTTGCTGTTCGAGTATTGGGTTATATGTGTAGGCTGATTGCGCCGCAGGCGCAAGGACCGGTAAGTGTCACTTAAGGGGAAATCATTTTGGTGGTAGAAAATCAACAGTATGATGCATTATTATTGCAAATGCATATGCATTTCGATGTTCTATACGGTGTGCATACTGTTGATTTTTTACCACCAAAATGATTTCCCCTTAAGTGACACTTACCGGTCCTTGCGCCTTCGGCGCAATCAGCCTACACATATATACCTCGCGTAGGAACATGTAGGCTGATTGCGCCGAAGGCGCAAGGACCGGTAAGTGTCACTTAAGGGGAAATCATTTTGGTGGTAAAAAATCAACAGTAACTTTTACATACCTTTGCATTATTATTGCAAATGCATATGCATTTTGATGTTCTATACGGTGTGCATACTGTTGATTTTTTACCACCAAAATGATTTCCCCTTAAGTGACACTTACCGGTCCTTGCGCCTTCGGCGCAATCAGCCTACATGTTCCTACGCGAGGTATATATGTGTAGGCTGATTGCGCCGAAGGCGCAAGGACCGGTAAGTGTCACTTAAGGGGAAAGCATTTTGGTGGTAAAAAATCAACAGCAAGGTTTGGCACGGTCCATCAAGCTCCGGCAAGGCAAAGCAGGGCAAAGACGCAAGGTCCAGCAAGCTCATGGTTCGGCAAGGCCCAGCCAGCCTCCTACTTCTCCGCTGCACGTCACCAGCCTTCTACGACCTCTTAAGACCACTCCGTCTCCGATTGCGCCGAAGGCGCAAGGACCGGCACGTGTTCCGGCAAGGCAAGGGACGGTAAGTCACCTACCTCGATGTTGACATCACCCTAGAGGGTTAATAAAAAGCAGCTAGGAATGTTCCAAATAGCTTAAAAGATAGCCCAAGACCTCTTCTTTCCAAATCTGGTCTTTCTTTTCTTCTAGCCTTACGGCAAATTGGTCAAACAGTGGGGCAAAAAATCACCTGACGTCACATCACAGATGACGTCATATATACCTTTTACATAGCTTACCAGATAGCCCCAGACCTCCTCTTTCCAAATCTGGTCTTCTTTTTATTCTAGCCCCACGGCAAGTCGGTCAAAGAGTAGCGCAAACACGTATGACGTCACACAGGCTAAACCAATCACCGGAGCGCATTTCTGAGGCCACTTGCTTTGCTGTAGCTTTATCACAATTCGACCATACACCCATATAGTGCATCAAAACACCATTAAGGACAATTCTAAAAAAAGGTCATTAAGGGTCAAATTCAACAATCAAGCACAATGGCCTAGCTTAGATCCTACTAGACTCAGTCCTACTAGACTGAGTCCCTGAGTCGGAGGGGGCCCTCTACCAGATAGCCTACTGGTATCTAGTCTCTACTAGCTACCAGAGAGCTATCTACTAGAACTTAGATCCAACTAGACTCAGTCCTACTAGATCGCTATCTACCAGACAGCTTTCCTACTAGAATGACTGAGTCCCTGAGTCCTGAGTCCAGGTGCTAGTCCAAATCGATGTCGCTCCTTGCCCCCATATCCCCCAAGCTAGTAGGAGAGAAGGCTGGTCAGAGCACAAGATCAGATGATAACCGTACCTCAGTGCATTCGCCCCTTTATCATACCGAGTCGTGTTAAGCCAACCAAGTTGTACCACTAAACAACGTTACACCGTTACAACGTTACACAATTACATCACATTCTTCACCCATTATCTGCATTTAGGTGCCCCCTCTATAACAAACAAAACTGCAAGTCTCTGGCATTCCACACTGCTGAGATATTACCAATAATAGCGATAAAACTCACCTAATAGCAAACACTGCCATCTATAGGGGAACACCGTAAACAACAACAAGTTGCACAACACTGCAATGCAGTGAGACTTTTCATGATCGCCATGATGAGCGCTATCGATTGGTACTATCGGTATACTGATATCGATAATCGATACCGAATTATTGACCATAAAGCCGATATGGACTTTTACCAAGCCGAAGTGGATTCGATTTTGAACATGTCGATATGGCCCATGTAGCTAAGATGGTTTTCAAAAAACCGCCCAAAACAGCCTATTTTGCAGCTTCATATCTCAGAGTAGGTACGAGGTACCGGTACCGGTACGGTACCAAGAGATAGATCCAACCTTTCTTAATCGGGCAAAAAATCAACAGGTCACAGGTCACAAGGTCACCTGAGATATAGCCCGAGCCGCGGAGGATTAAAAAGCCCATATGGCCCATTGGGCTAACGACCAAGACAATATGGCCCACATGTCTAACCTAACCTAACCTAACCTAACCTAACCTAACCTAACCTAACCTAACCTAACCTAACCTAACCTAACCTAACCTAACCTAACCTAACCTAACCTAACCTAACCTAACCTAACCTAACCTAACCTAACCTAACCTAACCTAACCTAACCTAACCTAACCTAACCTAACCTAACCTAACCTAACCTAACCTAACCTAACCTAACCTAACCTAACCTAACCTAACCTAACCTAACCTAACCTAACCTAACCTAACCTAACCTAACCTAACCTAACCTAACCTAACCTAACCTAACCTAACCTAACCTAACCTAACCTAACCTAACCTAACCTAACCTAACCTAACCTAACCTAACCTAACCTAACCTAACCTAACCTAACCTAACCTAACCTAACCTAACCTAACCTAACCTAACCTAACCTAACCTAACCTAACCTAACCTAACCTAACCTAACCTAACCTAACCTAACCTAACCTAACCTAACCTAACCTAACCTAACCTAACCTAACCTAACCTAACCTAACCTAATAGGAATGTTCCAAATAGCTTAGAAGATAGCCCAAGACCTCTTCTTTCCAAATCTGGTCTTCCTTTTCTTCTAGCCCTACGGCAAATTGGTCAAAGAGTGGGGCAAAAAATCACCTGACGTCACATCACAGATGACGTCATATATACCTTTTACATACCTTACCAGATAGCCCCAGACCTCCTCTTTCCAAATCTGGTCTTCTTTTTATTCTAGCCCCACGGCAAGTCGGTCAAAGAGTAGCGCAAACACGTATGACGTCACACAGGCTAAACCAATCACCGGAGCGCATTTCTGAGGCCACTTGCTTTGCTGTAGCTTTATCACAATTCGACCATACACCCATATAGTGCATCAAAACACCATTATGGACAATTCTTAAAAAAAAAATTAAGGGTCAAATTCAACAATCAAGCCCAATGGCCTAGCTTAGATCCTAATAGACTCAGTCCTACTAGATCGCTATCTACCAGACAGCTATCCTACTAGACTGACTGAGTCCTGAGTCCAGGTGCTAGTCCAAATCGATGTCGCTCCTTGCCCCCATATCCCCCAAGCTAGTAGGAGAGAAGGCTGGTCAGAGCACAAGATCAGATGATAACCGTACCTCAGTGCATTCGCCCCTTTATCATACCGAGTCGTGTTAAGCCAAGCAAGTTGTACCACTAAACAACGTTACACCGTTACAACGTTACACAATTACATCACATTCTTCACACATTATCTGCATTTAGGTGCCCCCTCTATAACAAACAAAACTGCAAGTCTCTGGCATTCCGCACTGCTCAGATATTACCAATAATAGCGATAAAAATCACCTAATAGCAAACACTGCCATCTATAGGGGAACACCGTAAACAACAACAAGTTGCACAACACTGCAATGCAATTGCTCACACAAACAACAATTACTTTATTTCAAAATCAATATATTTCAAATCGGAAAAAAACATTCTGTAGCAAATTGAATGCTCTATCTTTTAGTAAGCATAACTTTTTCGCTTAGACCACAATTTAACACATCAAATCAGAAAACAGTTTTTTCTCTCGCTCTTTTGGGGTTAAATTCATTGTGGAAAAATAATTCAATTCAACTCAATTGTACAACATTTTAATGCACTGCTTCAAGTATTTTTGTTTTATTTCTCAAAAATGGATTACTAAGAGATATTGAATATACAACAGAGTATAAAAATAAAAAATAAAATTTATTTTAAATTAATTTGCCAATTTTCGGAAAACACTTGCTTCATATTTTAGTAATATTGCAAAAAAAAAAAAAAAAATCATATTTTTAATATTAAGTTTTTTGTAAACTTTAAGGGGAAATAATTTTTGTAAAAATTCAGCAGTATGCCCAACGTATAGTACGTCAAAAACAAACCACTAAAGTATTTTTCTCTTATTTTTCAAAAATATATTACTTTGATATCTCGGCATACATGAGGGAGTATAAGGAATACAAATATTTTTTGGAAAAATCCGATTTGGCAATTTAGTGAAAGCACTTGCTTCAGATTTCACAAATAGTGGAAGACACCTTGAAATAAAAATTTAAAAAGTCATATTTTTAATATATTTTTTTTTTTGTACTTTAAGGGGAAATAATTTTTGTAAAAATTAAGCAGTATGCCGACCGTATAGTACGTCAAAAACAAACCACTAACATATTTTTGTCTCATTTTTCAAAAATATATTACTTTGATATCTCAGCATACATGAGGGAGTATAAGGAATACAAATATTTTTTTGGAAAAATCCGATTTGGCAATTTAGTGAAAGCACTTGCTTCATATTTCACACATAGTGGAAAAAACCTTGAAATAAAAATTTAAAAAGTCATATTTCGAATATTTTTTTTTTTGTGTACTTTAAGAGGAAATAATTTTTGTAAAAATTAAACACTATGCCCACCGTATAGTACGTCAAAAACAAACCACTAAAGTATTTTTCTCTTATTTTTCAAAAATACATTACTTTGATATCTCGGCATACATGAGGGAGTATAAGGAATACAAATATTTTTTTGGAAAAATCCGATTTGGCAATTTAGTGAAAGCACTTGCTTCATATTTCACACATAGTGGAAAAAACCTTGAAATAAAAATTTAAAAAGTCATATTTTGAATATTTTTTTTTTGTGTACTTTAAGAGGAAATAATTTTTGTAAAAATTAAACACTATGCCCACCGTATAGTACGTCAAAAACAAACCACTAAAGTATTTTTCTCTTATTTTTCAAAAATACATTACTTTGATATCTCGGCATACATGAGGGAGTATAAGGAATACAAATATTTTTTTGGAAAAATCCGATTTGGCAATTTAGTGAAAGCACTTGCTTCATATTTCACACATAGTGGAAAAACCTTGAAATAAAAATTTAAAAAGTCATATTTTGAATATATTTTTTTTATGTACTATTAGGGATAATAATTTTTATAAAAATTAAGCAGTATGCCCACCGTATAGTACGTCAAAAACAAACCACTAACGTATTTTTTTCTCATTTTTTAAAAATATATTACTTTGATATCTCAGCATACATGAGGGAGTATAAGGAATACAAATATTTTTGGGAAAAATCTGATTTTGCAATTTAAAGAAGGCACTTGCTTCATATTTCACACATAGTGGAAAAAACCTTGAAATAAAAATTTAAAAAGTCATATTTTGAATATTTTTTTTTTGTGTACTTTTAGAGGAAATCATTTTTGTAAAAATTAAACACTATGCCCACCGTATAGTACGTCAAAAACAAACCACTAAAGTATTTTTCTCTTGTTTTTCAAAAATACATTACTTTGATATCTCGGCATACATGAGTGAGTATAAGGAATACAAATAATTTTTTTGAAAAATCCGATTTTGCAATTTAGTGAAAGCACTTGCTTCATATTTCACACATAGTGGAAAAAACCTTGAAATAAAAATTTAAAAAGTCATATTTTGAATATTTTTTTTTTGTGTACTTTAAGAGGAAATAATTTTTGTAAAAATTAAACACTATGCCCACCGTATAGTACGTCAAAAACAAACCACTAAAGTATTTTTCTCTTATTTTTCAAAAATACATTACTTTGATATCTCGGCATACATGAGGGAGTATAAGGAATACAAATATTTTTTTCGAAAAATCCGATTTGGCAATTTAGTGAAAGCACTTGCTTCATATTTCACACATAGTGGAAAAAACCTTGAAATAAAAATTTAAAAAGTCATATTTTGAATATTTTTTTTTTGTGTACTTTTAGAGGAAATCATTTTTGTAAAAATTAAACACTATGCCCACCGTATAGTACGTCAAAAACAAACCACTAAAGTATTTTTCTCTTGTTTTTCAAAAATACATTACTTTGATATCTCGGCATACATGAGTGAGTATAAGGAATACAAATAATTTTTTTGAAAAATCCGATTTTGCAATTTAGTGAAAGCACTTGCTTCATATTTCACACATAGTGGAAAAAACCTTGAAATAAAAATTTAAAAAGTCATATTTTGAATATTTTTTTTTGTGTACTTTAAGAGGAAATAATTTTTGTAAAAATTAAACACTATGCCCACCGTATAGTACGTCAAAAACAAACCACTAAAGTATTTTTCTCTTATTTTTCAAAAATACATTACTTTGATATCTCGGCATACATGAGGGAGTATAAGGAATACAAATATTTTTTTGGAAAAATCCGATTTGGCAATTTAGTGAAAGCACTTGCTTCATATTTCACACATAGTGGAAAAAACCTTGAAATAAAAATTTAAAAAGTCATATTTTGAATATTTTTTTTTTGTGTACTTTAAGAGGAAATAATTTTTGTAAAAATTAAACACTATGCCCACCGTATAGTACGTCAAAAACAAACCACTAAAGTATTTTTCTCTTATTTTTCAAAAATACATTACTTTGATATCTCGGCATACATGAGGGAGTATAAGGAATACAAATATTTTTTGGAAAAATCCGATTTGGCAATTTAGTGAAAGCACTTGCTTCATATTTCACACATAGTGGAAAAAACCTTGAAATAAAAATTTAAAAAGTCATATTTTGAATATTTTTTTTTTGTGTACTTTAAGAGGAAATAATTTTTGTAAAAATTAAACACTATGCCCACCGTATAGTACGTCAAAAACAAACCAGTAACGTATTTCTCTCTCATTTTTCAAAAATATGTTACTTTGATGTCTCGGCATACATGAGGGAGTATAAGGAAGATGAATATTCATTATTCGTCCCGATCGGACTAAATGGCTACGAGCGAATCTTAGGCCGTCTCGATCGGACTTAATGGCTACGAGCGAATCTTAGGCCGTCTCGATCGGACTTAATGGCTACGAGCGAATCTTAGGCCGTCTCGATCGGACTAAATGGCTACGAGCTAATCTTAGGCCGTCTCGATCGGACTAAATGGCTACGAGCGAATCTTAGGCCGTCTCGATCGGACTTAATGGCTACGAGCGAATCTTAGGCCGTCTCGATCGGACTTAATGGCTACGAGCGAATCTTAGGCCGTCTCGATCGGACTAAATGGCTACGAGCGAATCTTAGGCCGTCTCGATCGGACTTAATGGCTACGAGCGAATCTTAGGCCGTCTCGATCGGACTTAATGGCTACGAGCGAATCTTAGGCCGTCTCGATCGGACTTAATGAAGGGGTTAGGTTAGGTTAGGTTAGGTTAGGTTAGTTTAGGTTAGTTTCTGACGCCTTGTCTATCAGCACTGTTACCTTGCCGTCTTGGCTCTGCAAGCGCCGAAGGCGCTTGCAGAGCCAAGATGGCAAGATGGCGCAAGATGGCGCCATGGCGAATGCATATGCATTTTGATGTTCTATAAGGTGTGCATACTCTTGATTTTTTACCCAAATGATTTCCCCTTAAGTGACACTTACCGGTCCTTGCGCCTTCGGCGCAATCAGCCTACACATATCCCAATACTCGAACAGCAACAGCCCGGACTGCGGAGCGAGCGGCGAAGGCGCGAGGTATATATGTGTAGGCTGATTGCGCCGCAGGCGCAAGGACCGGTAAGCGTCACTTAAGGGGAAATCATTTTGGTAAATAATCAAGAGTATGCACACCGTATAGAACATCAAAAATCGATCCCTATCGTATTTTTTAATCATTTTTCAAAAATGTATTACGAAGGCGCTGGCAGAGCCAAGATGGCAAGATGGCGCCAACAGCCCGGACTGCGGAGCGAGCGCCGAAGGCGCGAGGTATATATGTGTATGCTGATTGCGCCGCAGGCGCAAGGACCGGTAAGTGTCACTTAAGGGGAAATGCACATATATGCAATGTATATATGTGTAGGCTGATTGCGCCGCAGGCGCAAGGACCGGTAAGTGTCACTTAAGGTTTTTTGTGTGTGTTTTTGTGTAAGTGTCACCTGTTTTTTTACAATCACTTGAGTACTATTAAGTATTTAAAGAAATTGTAAGCTTTATCATATTGGTCTTGACATATGTGATATGGATATGTAAGTAATTAGTACCCTTTTTTGAGAAAAAAATCTTTTTTTGTAAAAAGAGATACCTTTTTTCGAAAATTTAAAATTTTTATTTTACAAAAATAACTTGATTTTCTATATTGCTTAGTGTTAGCGAAGGTAATTTGGTAATAATAAATAAGGAAAAAAAACATGTATTTTCTTCTTAAAAAATAGCTGGCAGCATTGTAATGGTACACGGGAATGCCTATAACTTACAAACCAAAATAAATAGAACCAAACCGACCTCAGTTGTGGATAGCCAATGGATGTACCTACAATTTGTGATGTACTTAATTTTTAAATTGCTTAACTTTAAGTACAATTAAAATTTGTGTTTGAACGCTTGTCACTTAAAAACTAAAATATATAGAGCCAAACCGTTATCAGTTTTAGATGGATAGGAAGCAGGACTTTCAAACAAAGCAACAAGTAATTTTTAAAATACTTAACTTTAAGCACAAAATTTTAAAAAGTGATTTTTCGTGTCGTGTCGTTAAAAAAAGTCTAACCTAGGTTCATTTAACATAGCAAGTCGTACTCTCGGTTAGGTAGGATAGGCTGCTGTTTTTTTCATGTTTTATCAAAAAATAAAAAAAATAGAGTTTCTAACTTTTAAAATATCGATCAAACCTAGCTTTATTTTGTACAACGAGAACCCCTACCCGAAATAACATAGACGTGCTAGTTAAATTCAAGATAAGTTAGATAGTTCCGCTATAAATAAACAAAGGGTAGATTTGGTCACTTAGGTTTACCGAATCTGTAAACCTAAGTGACCAAATCTACCCTAAAATGTCTGTTTTTGCTCAACTTTGATCACACCTAACCTAACTTTATAGCTAGGTTTGACTTGATTTGTTTGTCTTAAATGAAGGATACATCTTTTGTTTATAACATGCCCAGAGACGAAAGTCACGTAGCATGTATAGGTAAGGAATTACAGGTCTTTTTTAACAGCATTGGGGGGTATATTTGGTCACTTAGGTTTACGAACTCGACCAAATATACCCCCGGTGGGGTAGATTTGGTCGGTTAGGTTAACCTAACCTAACCTAACCTAACCTAACCTAACCTAACCTAACCTAACCTAACCTAACCTAACCTAACCTAACCTAACCTAACCTAACCTAACCTAACCTAACCTAACCTAACCTAACCTAACCTAACCTAACCTAACCTAACCTAACCTAACCTAACCTAACCTAACCTAACCTAACCTAACCTAACCTAACCTAACCTAACCTAACCTAACCTAACCTAACCTAACCTAACCTAACCTAACCTAACCTAACCTAACCTAACCTAACCTAACCTAACCTAACCTAACCTAACCTAACCTAACCTAACCTAACCTAACCTAACCTAACCTAACCTAACCTAACCTAACCTAACCTAACCTAACCTAACCTAACCTAACCTAACCTAACCTAACCTAACCTAACCTAACCTAACCTAACCTAACCTAACCTAACCTAACCTAACCTAACCTAACCTAACCTAACCTAACCTAACCTAACCTAACCTAACCTAACCTAACCTAACCTAACCTAACCTAACCTAACCTAACCTAACCTAACCTAACCTAACCTAACCTAACCTAACCTAACCTAACCTAACCTAACCTAACCTAACCTAACCTAACCTAACCTAACCTAACCTAACCTAACCTAACCTAACCTAACCTAACCTAACCTAACCTAACCTAACCTAACCTAACCTAACCTAACCTAACCTAACCTAACCTAACCTAACCTAACCTAACCTAACCTAACCTAACCTAACCTAACCTAACCTAACCTAACCTAACCTAACCTAACCTAACCTAACCTAACCTAACCTAACCTAACCTAACCTAACCTAACCTAACCTAACCTAACCTAACCTAACCTAACCTAACCTAACCTAACCTAACCTAACCTAACCTAACCTAACCTAACCTAACCTAACCTAACCTAACCTAACCTAACCTAACCTAACCTAACCTAACCTAACCTAACCTAACCTAACCTAATAGGAATGTTCCAAATAGCTTAGAAGATAGCCCAAGACCTCTTCTTTCCAAATCTGGTCTTCCTTTTCTTCTAGCCCTACGGCAAATTGGTCAAAGAGTGGGGCAAAAAATCACCTGACGTCACATCACAGATGACGTCATATATACCTTTTACATACCTTACCAGATAGCCCCAGACCTCCTCTTTCCAAATCTGGTCTTCTTTTTATTCTAGCCCCACGGCAAGTCGGTCAAAGAGTAGCGCAAACACGTATGACGTCACACAGGCTAAACCAATCACCGGAGCGCATTTCTGAGGCCACTTGCTTTGCTGTAGCTTTATCACAATTCGACCATACACCCATATAGTGCATCAAAACACCATTATGGACAATTCTTAAAAAAAAAATTAAGGGTCAAATTCAACAATCAAGCCCAATGGCCTAGCTTAGATCCTAATAGACTCAGTCCTACTAGATCGCTATCTACCAGACAGCTATCCTACTAGACTGACTGAGTCCTGAGTCCAGGTGCTAGTCCAAATCGATGTCGCTCCTTGCCCCCATATCCCCCAAGCTAGTAGGAGAGAAGGCTGGTCAGAGCACAAGATCAGATGATAACCGTAGCTCAGTGCATTCGCCCCTTTATCATACCGAGTCGTGTTAAGCCAACCAAGTTGTACCACTAAACAACGTTACACCGTTACAACGTTGCACAATTACATCACATTCTTCACCCATTATCTGCATTTAGGTGCCCCCTCTATAACAAACAAAACTGCAAGTCTCTGGCATTCCACACTGCTGAGATATTACCAATAATAGCGATAAAAATCACCTAATAGCAAACACTGCCATCTATAGGGGAACACCGTAAACAACAACAAGTTGCACAACACTGCAATGCAATTGCTCACACAAACAACAATTACTTTATTTCAAAATCAATATATTTCAAATCGGAAAAAAACATTCTGTAGCAAATTGAATGCTCTATCTTTTAGTAAGCATAACATTTTCGCTTAGACCACAATTTAACACATCAAATCAGAAAACAGTTTTTTCTCTCTTTCTTTTGGGGTTAAATTCATTGTGGAAAAATAATTCAATTCAACTCAATTGTACAACATTTTAATGCACTGCTTCAAGTATTTTTGTTTTATTTCTCAAAAATGGATTACTAAGAGATATTGAATATACAACAGAGTATAAAAATAAAAAAAAATATATTTTTTTTAATTTATTTGCCAATTTTCGGAAAACACTTGCCTCATATTTTAGTAATATTGCAAATAAAAAATTTACAAAGTCATATTTTTAATATTATTTTTTTTTGTGTACTTTAAGGGGAAATAATTTTTGTAAAAATTAAACAGTATGCCCACCGTATAGTACGTCAAAAACAAACCACTAACGTATTTTTCTCTCATTTTTCAAAAATATATTACTTTGATATCTCAGCATACATGAGAGAGTATAAGGAATACAAATATTTTTGGGAAAAATCTGATTTTGCAATTTAGTGAAAGCACTTGGTTCATATTTCACACATAGTGGAAAAAACCTTGAAATAAAAATTTAAAAAGTCATATTTTTAATATTTTTTTTTTGTGTACTTTAAGGGGAAATCATTTTTGTAAAAATTAAACACTATGCTCACCGTATAGTACGTCAAAAACAAACCACTAAAGTATTTTTCTCTTATTTTTCAAAAATATATTACTTTGATATCTCGGCATACATGAGGGAGTATAAGGAATACAAATATTTTTTGGAAAAATCCGATTTTGCAATTTAGTGAAAGCACTTGCTTCAGATTTCACAAATAGTGGAAGACACCTTGAAATAAAAATTTAAAAAGTCATATTTTTAATATATTTTTTTTTTTTTGTGTACTTTAAGGGGAAATCATTTTTGTAAAAATTAAACACTATGCCCACCGTATAGTACGTCAAAAACAAACCACTAAAGTATTTTTGTCTCATTTTTCAAAAATATATTACTTTGATATCTCAGCATACATCAGGGAGTATAAGGAATACAAATATTTTTGGGAAAAATCTGATTTTGCAATTTAGTGAAAGCACTTGGTTCATATTTCACACATAGTGGAAAAAACCTTGAAATAAAAATTTAAAAAGTCATATTTTGAATATTTTTTTTTGTACTTTAAGAGGAAATCATTTTTGTAAAAATTGAACACTATGCCCACCGTATAGTACGTCAAAAACAAACCACTAAAGTATTTTTCTCTTATATTTCAAAAATATATTACTTTGATGTCTCGGCATACATGAGGGAGTATAAGGAATACAAATATTTTTTGGAAAAATCCGATTTTGCAATTTAGTGAAAGCACTTGCTTTAGATTTCACAAATAGTGGAAGAAACCTTGAAATAAAAATTTAAAAAGTCATATTTTTAATATTTTTTTTTGTTGTGTACTTGAAGGGGAAATAATTTTTGTAAAAATTAAGCAGTATGCCCACCGTATAGTACGTCAAAAACAAACCACTAAAGTATTTTTCTCTTATTTTTCAAAAATATGTTACTTTGATATCTCAGCATACATGAGGGAGTATAAGGAATACAAATATTTGTTGGAAAAATCTGATTTTGATATTTAGTGAAAGCACTTGCTTCATATTTCACAAATAGTGGAAGACACCTTGAAATAAAAATTTAAAAAGTCATATTTTTAATATTATTTTTTTTGTGTACTTTAAGGGGAAATAATTTTTGTAAAAATTAAACACTATGCCCACCGTATAGTACGTCAAAAACAAACCACTAAAGTATTTTTGTCTCATTTTTTAAAAATATATTACTTTGATATCTCAGCATACATGAGGGAGTATAAGGAATACAAATATTTTTTGGAAAAATCTGATTTTGCAATTTAGTGAAAGCACTTGCTTCAGATTTCACAAATAATGGAAGACACCTTGAAATAAAAATTTAAAAAGTCATATTTTGAATATTTTTTTTTGTACTTTAAGAGGAAATCATTTTTGTAAAAATTGAACACTATGCCCACCGTATAGTACGTCAAAAACAAACCACTAAAGTATTTTTCTCTTATATTTCAAAAATATATTACTTTGATGTCTCGGCATACATGAGGGAGTATAAGGAATACAAATATTTTTTGGAAAAATCCGATTTTGCAATTTAGTGAAAGCACTTGCTTTAGATTTCACAAATAGTGGAAGAAACCTTGAAATAAAAATTTAAAAAGTCATATTTTTAATATTTTTTTTGTTGTGTACTTGAAGGGGAAATAATTTTTGTAAAAATTAAGCAGTATGCCCACCGTATAGTACGTCAAAAACAAACCACTAAAGTATTTTTCTCTTATTTTTCAAAAATATGTTACTTTGATATCTCGGCATACATGAGGGAGTATAAGGAATACAAATATTTTTTTGGGAAAATCCGATTTTGCAATTTAGTGAAAGCAGCAATTTAGTGCTTCATATTTCACACATAGTGGAAGAAACTTTGAAATAAAAATTTAAAAAGTCATATTTTTAATATTAAGTTTTTTGTGTACTTTAAGGGGAAATCATTTTTGTAAAAATTAAACAGTATGCCCACCGTATAGTACGTCAAAAACAAACCACTAACGTATTTCTCTCTCATTTTTCAAAAATATGTTACTTTGATGTCTCGGCATACATGAGGGAGTATAAGGAAGATGAATATTCATTATTCGTCCCGATCGGACTAAATGGCTACGAGCGAATCTTAGGCCGTCTCGATCGGACTAAATGGCTACGAGCGAATCTTAGGCCGTCTCGATCGGACTTAATGGCTACGAGCGAATCTTAGGCCGTCTCGATCGGACTTAATGGCTACGAGCGAATCTTAGGCCGTCTCGATCGGACTTAATGGCTACGAGCGAATCTTAGGCCGTCTCGATCGGACTAAATGGCTACGAGCGAATCTTAGGCCGTCTCGATCGGACTAAATGGCTACGAGCGAATCTTAGGCCGTCTCGATCGGACTTAATGAAGGGGTTAGGTTAGGTTAGGTTAGGTTAGGTTAGTTTAGGTTAGTTTCTGACGCCTTGTCTATCAGCACTGTTACCTTGCCGTCTTGGCTCTGCAAGCGCCGAAGGCGCTTGCAGAGCCAAGATGGCAAGATGGCGCAAGATGGCGCCATGGCGAATGCATATGCATTTTGATGTTCTATAAGGTGTGCATACTCTTGATTTTTTACCCAAATGATTTCCCCTTAAGTGACACTTACCGGTCCTTGCGCCTTCGGCGCAATCAGCCTACACATATCCCAATACTCGAACAGCAACAGCCCGGACTGCGGAGCGAGCGGCGAAGGCGCGAGGTATATATGTGTAGGCTGATTGCGCCGCAGGCGCAAGGACCGGTAAGTGTCACTTAAGGGGAAATCATTTTGGTAAATAATCAAGAGTATGCACACATCAAAAATCGATCCCTATCGTATTTTTTAATCATTTTTCAAAAATGTATTACCAAGGCGCTGGCAGAGCCAAGATGGCAAGATGGCGCCAACAGCTCCAACAGCAACAGCCCGGACTGCGGAGCGTACGGCGAAGGCGCGAGGTATATATGTGTAGGCTGATTGCGCCGCAGGCGCAAGGACCGGTAAGTGTCACTTAAGGGGAAAGCATTTTGGTAAATCATTTTGGAATTGCAAAAGCCTTTTCTATATAATTCACTAAAGAAAAAAGAAAAATAAAATCATATTGTGTTTTTCTTGTTGTTTTAGTTTTTTAAAGGAAGGAAAATCAGTCTGTCAAAAATATCAATATGCACATCGTTTAAGGCATGAAGAGACACCCCGAAATATATTTTCTTTTATTTTTTCAAAAATATTTCTTTGAGTGTATGACATATTTTGCAAGGTTTAAAAGCAATATTTTTTTGGCAAAAACTGTTTCTTTTTTAGCACAGATTACACAGAAACGGATTTAAATTTGATCCTGGCAATTTTTTTTTAAATTGCTCAAAAAAGATTTTTCGATGACGTCACACCTTTGGCCGAACCTCAAAAAGCCATTTATGGCGATTCTGAACATTGTGCATTTTGGCTAAAATCCAATAAAGTCAAATTAAAAAAGCATCCCTAGAATCATCTCGACCTCTTCTATCTAACGCAAATGTTAAAATTTCAAAAATCAAAAAAACTTTGAAAATGTACAAGAAAATTTGATTTTTTTTTTTGGAAATAAAATATTGGCATATTGTTTTTAAAACAGAATTGGATAAAGAATATGAATCACCAGAAAAAAATAAATAAAAAAAAACAAAGGAAAAACTTTAAAAAAAAAATTTAGGGGGTCAAATAACGTTTTTGAAAAAAACAAATGTGTTTTCTGTGTAGAGCATTGCATTGTTAATATAAATATATTTATTTCATAATTTTACCCTCCCAGTGATGACATCAAGCTGGCTACACCGCCCGCTCCTTGTTACACTACCTACAGCTGGTGTACGGAAATGTGACGCCTGCCCTACCAATACTGACATACCTAGCATGAAATAGTAAAAATAGTCCAACCTTGAATCAGCCAAACACAGGTCATCCTGCAATGGGTGGCAATCCCTTTGAAGTCTTGTTGCAAGGCTATGTGGCTGTCCCTAGTTAGATTGGACCAAAATACTGTTGCAGTATATCACCAATGGCATGCAAAGTTTGGCAATATGATGTGTGCAGAATTACAGTGGTTTACTTTACCCTGCAATAGACAAGCAGCATTATCCTCAATTAACTAATAAATATCAAACCACTGGTCCTCTGAAGTCCTCTGCTATCCCAGCCTACAAAACAACATATCATGGCACAATCTAACAATGGCAAGGTTTTGCAAACCCAGCAACACTAAAAAAGGTGAGTACGCACTCAGTACTCACCATAGTTATTTATCAAGGCCGTATCGTTATAGGGCCATGGGCCGTATCTAGGTAACTTTATAACTTTGGGCCGTATCAAGCGTATCAAGGCCATACATAGGTCGTATAAGAGGTTGCTTATATACCATATAATCAACTTTTGAGCGGTATCTATTGCCTTGTTTTGAGCTAACTTTTGAAATGATTCTGGAGGAGGAACGAACGGCGAGAAATGCAACTAACATATCAATGGCCATGACAGATCATACACCTGATGAAATCTTTCAGTATTAGCTTTGATTTTTTTTTCCTAATTCAAAAATATGTTATTTGTAAATATATTTGCTGAAATTGTGTGATACCTGTGATGCCAGAACCCTTCGATTGCATTCTTGAACATCTTGAAATAGAGTGTGGTGGCCAACTATTGTGGTGAAATATATCCGAAAATTAATGAGTTTTTTTTCAAATACAGGATGGATCACTCAAAATAGACCATAGTCATGTGTCTAAAAGACAGGGCTATGTTTTTCACATACAGAGTTTTTTTTCACTACCAAACGCAGAAAATCGTGTGATATCCGCTGATACCTGGTACTTAGTTGGTATGTAAGTACCTCTACTTTCGATGAATGGGTACTTAATGCCCATTGGTCTTCGACCATTACTATCTTCCTCCTAGCTGGATACGTATTTTTTTAGTAAGTGCAATACTGCAGGCGCTATTATTAACCAGCGATTACCAAAAAAACAGCGATTTGACTCCCCGGGATTGGTGGCCGGAAAGATAATGGTCCACTAAATTCGCGAAATGAAGCGTCGCACAGCGAGCGACACCTGATGATGCTTAGGTATAAAAGAGCTAATGGTTTTCATATTAAGTCGGCGTCTTGATGTCTTTTCACGTACAGCGTTTCCTAAAATTGCTACACGGATCGCTGTGTCATCAGCCAAAAATGCTACACACCATAGCATGCAAGAAGGCACTTTTTTTGTCCTCTGCCGCCTCGCTCGAGTACGCCTCGGACTCTTTGGAGGCGACGTCTGGGCGGCGTATGGGAGCGCCGCGCCGTCTGGGCGCGCCCCTGGCGGCGGTCGGGGAAAGGAGTCGTTCGTTGCCGCGCCGCAGCGAGGCGCCACCGCCGCGTGGTCAGTATGTGAGTGGGTACGGATCGGCAGGGCCGGCGGACAGCCACACCGATGACAGTGACGGAGCCGTCAGCGCACCGGAACTGAGGAATCGCAGAGGTGATGCGGCGGGAGCAGAGAGAAGTAACGTGATGTGCCACTTGTTTGTGACTGGGGAAGAGTTCAGGGAGGACTTTGGGTCGGATAGAATAAGGTCGAATTCGATATAAATAGATTACCCCTGGGTCGTCGCCACCGGGAGCGGGGGGGGGGGGGGGGCAGGATCCACAGCTGCCCTTTGCTGGTCCGGAGACTTGCGGCGACTCCGTGACGGCTGCGATTTCACCGTCATTCTGCTGTATTCTCTTAGGAGATGAGAGACGCTAATTATACTGAAAATTGGCTCTGCCGATATTTCCACAAACAATGCGATCACCGATACATGTATGGACTCCGCATCGAAAAAAGTAATTCGTGCCATGGGAATAATTCAAATGACAAAATATCAGGCTCTGCGTGACCTTCTGACCTGCTGTCTTGTCGACAGAGCACGCTGCTGTTCCTTATGGACCACCTAAGACTGGTGACGACCCATTCGCAGTGTAACAAGATGACGCCTCAGAATGTAGCCGTTTGCTTTGCGCCCGTGCTAATGCTTCATTCGGAGATCGGACGTACCGAGATCGACTTCCATCGGCCTATCTCTATACTCGAGTACTTGCTCACCATCTGGCCCACTAAGACAGGTAATCTGTCCGGCTCTATACTCGAGTACTTGCTCAGTGCTCACCATCTGGCCCACTAAGACAGGTAATCTGCCCGTCTCTATACTCAAGTACCTGCTCACCATCTGGCCAACTAAGACAGGTAACCTGTCCATCTTTATAATCAAGTAATAGAACATTTATGTTGTTGAAAGCTATTAGCTAACTCTTCGAAAACTTCCCTACTCTGCTGTGACCTGACCTGTCCCCGTTGACATAACCTGTCGCAACCTACTCTCTGACCTAACGTGACCTCATGTGACTGCCGTGGCTCTAAGTAACCTACAGTGACCTCGTGTGACCTGTTATGACCTGTCATGACATCCTGTGATCTAACATGACCTCACGTGACCTGCGGTGGTGCTCAGTGACCTACTGTGACCGCGTGCGGCATGCTATAACCCGTCGTGACCTCCCGTGGCCTCATGTGACCTGCTGTCACCTGTCCGGCAGTTCGAGAGGCGACCACAGCTCGGGTGGCTCCTGCTCGTCGCTCGCGTCTCACTCCTCACTCTGCCTCGTTGGACCGGCGGGCTACACAGACCGAGGACCGCCCCGAACCAGCCACCACGGCCACAGACAGTTGGTCAGAGAGCCGCGACTCCTCGCCGAACCAGCCACCAGCCGTGCCGCCCGGACAGCGATCCCGGCACGCCCCGGTCAGCGGCGACGGCGGCCCGCCATCCTCCCTGAGCCAACCGTTCCCCGGCCCTCCGGCGGCACCCACCCTCCTACATGCAGACCCGCCCCGAGAGGACCGACATGGAATTAACCGGCAGGAGTTCCGAGTCGGATAGTGGCTACGCGAAGCTGGACTCGAGGTTAGAAAGGCCAGGGTCGAGGCAGAACGCCGCGACAGTACACCCGTACCGATGTGGTGACGGCAGGTCGGATGAGGAGTACGTCTCGCGGGAGTCCTCCCCGGACAGTAACCACGTGGGCTCGAACGGCCGACAGGACAGCCGTCGGTGTGGGGACTATATACCACGGTCCTCTGAGTCTCCTGCTCTGAGCTCCAGCCGCCCAGCCTCCGCCCTCGGTCAGCGGCGCTCGCCGATGACCGCGGGGTCACACGCAGCGCGTCAGGGGGAGGCGGCGCGATCCCCACTGACGACGAACGGCGAGCACCGCCACCTGGGCGGCATGGATGGCGAACCGCGCCGGAAGGGCAGCACGGGCTCCGCGGGGCAGGAGTTCCGCCTGACCACCTCGTCGCCCTTCAGGGAGGCGGAGATGCGCCTGCGGAGCGCGTCGCCCAGGGACTTGGAGCGGGAGCGGCACCTGGCCAGTCCCTTCAAGGATGGTCAGGGCAGAATGAGCCTGGGCGGGGTCGACGAGGGACAGAGCTAGGCCCGACAGCAGCCTAGCTTACCGGACGACCGTGAGGTCAGCTTTATCGGACGACGACCAGCTCTGAGGTGTGTGAAGATGATGACATGACGTGGATGAAGACGGTCGACGGAATGTGCGAATGTGTCGGGACGTAAATGGGCCCTGATGGCCACCCGAGGCTTCCGCCTAGTTCTACTGGGGATTCAGAGTTGTTTCCTACATGTGTTACTTACCATGAGCTTCTGCAGGCAATTATAGCATCCCATCTAAATGCTCATGAAAGGGAATAGGTCACCTTGAAAGTTGTCTTGAAATTTGGCTATACGGGGTATTTCGAGCTGAAAAAAAAACGAATGTGGCATTTGTTTGGACGATAGATGGATATCTGTCGAAAAATGGGCATGTTTCTCTTTTCTACTTCATGGCCATACAAAACTTGATGACAATTATGACGTCATGCATATGGTAGCTTGGATATGGAAACTATTGCACTCAATAACGACGGCTTTAGCATGTATACGCAGGCTGCTTGTAGCGTAAACAACCGTTGTGAGGACCCGAAACATGTTTCGGGCACCCGAAACTTCTTCTTCTAAAAGAGGCCCACTAGTTCTGTGTCGAAATTGCTTAACGTAGCGAGGTAATTCTTTTACCACAACCCGTTTTTCGATCTGCTCTAAAATCTGCTATCTCAGTTCAAAACCCCATGTTAAAGGTGCCCTTTAACTGCAGAAAGATTGTTAACGGCATGGTAGCATGACATTCTTACCAATCCACATAGTGTACGGGGATTGCACATAATTGCGAGTAAGACTGCTCGCCCCTGTAGCTCGTTCGCAAGAGCGTTGGGCTAACAATTTGGTCACCCTGGCAAGGTGGGTTCGAGCCGCTTCTGCGCTCGCGGTTTGGCCCGGCGTGCATGGAATGCGGCCGGTGGCAGCGGCCGCGTTCAAGGTCAGATGGAGCCAGCGGGCCGGGAGAACCGCCCTCAGGTGTTAGGGGGTGTAACAGTTTCGCCACTCCACTAATTCCGCCACTTCCGCCGTCACATTTTCTGATGACCTGGAATTGCATGATAGGGTGTTGGGACTAGGTCCCGCGCAACAAACCTTTCCTAGGGACGGGTCATGATCTCGGAAATCCACCCACTCAATACATTCAGACTAACTGATCAAAACTACGTACTATTATGCTTCTTCTGCAAGCAATACCATCTCTGAATACAGAGAGCCTCTGTGAGAGAGCTTCAGAGAGCTAACGGTTGATTTGCTGATAAACTATCACTAACGGTTGATAACCGTACCCCACATGCATAACGACACATCATCATTTTTGTTTGGTCAAATACGGGGCGTGCGCACTTGTCATAACTTAGCACAGTATGCGCTGACAGCACCAGTTTTTGAGGGACGCAAAAAGCCTAGGTTAAAATGGCTATTATCCCGCACCGAAAAGTCCTTCCGTCATTGCTTCACGTGCTAAATGCAAAATATTTGGTGCCGCCGAATAACTCAAAATTTAATCGGTTGGCGACCGTTTAAATAAAATTTATACGGTCGCCAGCCGTATAAATGCTTTCCCTATTCCAAGCTTTCTGTCAACTGGCTATCGAACGGCACGTGATAAAATCATTAAACCGCTCGTAGGTAGAAAAATCATTTAAACGTCTCGCCTGCGGCTCGACGTTTAAATGAATTTTTCTACCTACTTGCGGTTTAATATATATTATACAACATACAAATTGCTAAATATTGTAATACGAAGTTTGGCATCCGCAGAGTTATTTTCTGCTTTAATAATATATATTACAAATCAAATTTACTAATATTAAATGTACTAAAAGGCCCGCTTGCATGCTGTTTGCGGACTGTTCAAGCTATTTCTATTTATGCTTCACAATATGACGCGTCCGCGCTTTCAGGGGAAAAAGTTTACCCATATGCTGTCTAAGTTATGCAGCCATTATTCATCCCTAATAATCACATGGTGGTTTCTTTACAAAGTCATTCCAATTCTTCGCTTGTATGCATCATCAACTGAATACATGTTTTCTGGAAAAACATCGAGTGCGCAAAGCAAGATGGGCAAAAGAGCCATATCAGCTCTATTTAAGATGCCTTTTGAAAGTGCCCTTTCCAGGTGCCAGGCATTTGATGGCTGGCGATGACTTTCATTTTTTATTCCGTTTATACGCTGATAGTTAAATTTTGCAGCCTACGTGTCATAAATTGATAGGATGGAGCTCAATTTTGCTCGTGAATATTACGCAATTAGCAATATCTACTGCATTCATATTCCCGCTTTTCATATTCCAGCTTCCAATTTTTTCCCCTTCTGCGGCAGAAGTTAAATGTACGAGATTGAGGAGTCGAAGGTGTTTTAGTAGGGGTGATTAACGACAAATGTCTTTAAACGTCAGTACTAATTTAGTGTTTGTTTCCTTTCGTATTGCCTAGTTGCGCACGGCCGTAGGT
The DNA here is from genome assembly GCA_036785665.1 of Chirona hameri. NCBI lineage: Eukaryota > Metazoa > Arthropoda > Thecostraca > Balanomorpha > Balanidae > Chirona > Chirona hameri. The sequence goes on along the minus strand of JAXIVJ010002196.1, from coordinate 29,618 downwards.
CGGTGCATTGTAGTTTGTGGCTTGCACTTTTTCACACGTTCATAATCATGATATCCAAATGTATATTTTCTCGTAATAGTCTAATGTAATAATAATAATAGTCTCGTAATAGTCTCTTCTCGTAATAGTCTAATGCACTATGCACAGCAAATATATAGTTACCCGTACTTTAACCCACGTGCCCACGTTGTGATATGTATTGTGATGTGTAATCAATGAACAACAACTTTCTGCAATCAAACTGAAACGTGATTGGTCAAAATTACGGTCAGCGAAGCAATTGGTTTTAAGCACTGCAGCTCAAACAGGCAGTTTTGGTGTTTGTAGTATGATTGTGAGGGCATGAATGAAATGCGACATTGTATATCTACATAAAAAAAATAGCTGGAGCTAAATCCGAATAAGAAGGAAGAGGTACGGGCATTGTATATAAACTTTTACCTTTACGATCTTGCTCTTCTCTATAGCGCACATGAAGAGCTAGTTTATGCCTTTTTGTTATCCCTACATGAACTTGTTCCGAACATGATTCCATTACACCTGGTGAACGGAAAACGTCGGAGAAGAGAAGGCCAAAGTATTCATTTCATGAGATCTCTGCGGCATTTCGTGATATGACGTGTAAATATGTTGGATATTTATTAAATGTGATCGTTTCGTGGGCCCATGCACTAGTGTATATGTGCTTCACCCAGCCCTTAGAATACTCTACCAACGACCTCGATTGTTCGTGATGCATCATGTGGCGTGACGAACCGTGACTTTTAATAAAAAGTGATCTTTACCGATATGTCTTACTGGCTCTCATGGAGAGGTGACATTGCTTTTGCAGAAAATAGAAACAAATCACCACAATGTACATTTTCATTTTCACGTGTCGCAAAACAAAAGTCTTCTGCACTCCATGATAATAAGTGAGGTTCTATAAAGGATGAAGTTATTTGCCCTTGCTCTTTTCAGTTTCCAGTTTACAGCATTTTATTAACAGAAAATACAATCAAAATGAGAATGCAGTAGAGGATTGGCGCAAAAGCAAAGACTTAAATTAAAGCGCCTCTCCTAAGGAGTATAACTAAAATAATCCACTGACGTAAGTCCACATAAACAACCTAACAGAGATGACATACACTAGAAATAAGATAATAACTGAAGCAGGAGAACAGACAGCGCCGACCCCGCCAACGACCCACCGAGCTATCGAGCTATCGCTTAGTTAGTAGCACGTTAACTATTCAAGCACTGGAAAGTGCTGGTCTAAAATGTTTTTTTTCTTTTATAGGAATCATGTATTTCATTTGATGTAAGACACTCGGCATGGTTTCTTTTGCAAAATATGTGCTGCTTCCGTTGTCACACAAACCAAATATCCTAAGCAGATGTGCAAAAACCTTTTTGTTTGTCACAAACATTCGGAGAACGCAAAGAAAGTGTCACACGCAGGCACGTAGCCAGGATTTTTCTCAGGGGGGGGGGGGGGGGTCACGTCGGTGGTAGAAGCAGATTTCGCTCCTCAGCCATATATTGTCGGGGGGGGGGGGGGGGGGGGGAGAGGGTCAGGTAGTCAGAGAATCTCATTTTATGTTGTGTAAATTTGTTTTTATAAGGGGGCCCCGTGCTGCCTCCCCCCTGGCTAGCTACGTAATTGGTCACACGGGACCTGTTTATGTGCACAGATGACTACAGGCACAACTATGCAGAACCCAACGATTGTAAACACCACATCTCCTGAACGCCGAAACACGGGTAGGAGCCAGGGCGGATCCAGGAGGGGGGGGGGGTCACGGGGGTCATGACCCCCCTCCCCTTGGGCCATGGGGCCACCACGACGCTGTGGGGGCACCACCGGCCCGTGGGGACACCACCGCGCCGGGGCACCACCAAAATAAAGGAAAAAATCCGCGCTGCTACGCGGCGCAAATCATTCAGTGTTCTTTGAACCAAGGGCACCACCACGCCGGTGTACCAGAGGCACCGCCGCGCCGGTGAACCAAGGGCACCACCGCACCGGTGTGCCAGGGGCACCATCGTGACGGTAGGCGGCACTGGGGGCTAGGGGAGACACCGGGCACTGCTCCTCCTTGAATCCAGCAGGGAAGACAATGGTGTGGCGCCGCCATGAAATCACAAGCATTAGTCGCTGGAGAAAAATAATAAAAAATCGCGAATTGATGCTAAATTAAAATGGCTAAATTATGGCAAAAAATCCCTTCATGCCTCCCGTCCCTTGGGCTATGAAGGGGCACCAACGTGCCTTTATACCAGAGGCAACAACGTATCGGACTCGAGGGTCCCTGAAGGCCCCCTTGGGCTGATACGTATAGATTATAGAACCTTTCGATTTTGTAGGGCCCAGTTATCCAGACAAACACAAAATAAAACAAAAAAAATCCGCGCCGCTACGCGGTGCCTGTAGACATAGGGCTATAGGTATTTGCAATATCAGACGTACCATTTCTATCGTTTAACGATATAAAGGGTACGTCTGATATTGCAAACACCTATAGCAAACGTTGTCATTAAAAAAAAATGCTGAAATAGGGGCACCCTCAAAATATAGTGGAACAAATCCGTTGAGTTTTCAGATTTGGGTATAGGTAGGGGCACCATTGCAATTGATGACCCCCCTTGCAGATTTTCTGGATCCGCCCCTGGTAGGAGCACTTCACCAAGCATTCGCATGGCTGACACAAAAAAAACGTAGCAAGTTGATATAAGCTTAGGTATGAAGCGTCAGCACATAGCTACGAAAAATGTAAACAATACATTGGATGAGATCCCACGTCCATCAATTCAAAGGTCTACGCTGATCTGAAGCTTTAACCTTCATTTATTTTGCATTTTTCAGTTAATTTTCATTTCAGATTTCATTATCAGATGAAGGTGTGAGACAAGGCTCAAAATACTCCATATAAACTTAAACAAATGTAAAAAAAATAACAATTTGCTATTAAATATACCCAATCAAACTGAAATATGACACACCAATATCTCATGAGTTAAAAAGCCAGGCTTTTCATATTCCTCTAAATTGTTACAGCAGGAGACATTTTGACCGTTATGCCATCTGTGCACTATTTTGCTCCTGCTCTGATCTTGCCTGCTCTTTTTGGTTAAAATGTTTTTTTTCTCCCAAATAATCACTGCAATCTTAAACAGCAAAAATAGGCACACGTCCGAAATAGGAATGTACTTATTTTTACAAACAGGACTATCTATTCCAGTTTCAACACTCACCTTTACTTGGGTTTAGTTCTTGTTTGGTCCCATTCTGGACAACCCAACTACTCCAACGTCCACCATCGCCAAACGAATCATTAGTATACTTGATCGGCAAGCCTCCATGTTTCACTTTATTATGTCTCTTGAAAGACCGTTTCTGTCCATTATAACTACACCCAGAATACCCGCAGCGCAATATACCAATATAACCTCAATACAAACTGCCTGCCTGCAGGCCGCAACACATCTTCCCAACACGGCGCCTGTCTCGTATACGGCCTTATAGGGGTCTTGATACGGCCTTAACGCCTGCCACGCTCCCAGCCTGTCACATCAACTCCCTCGAACTTCTTCCAACGAACTCAATCGCCCAATGGAGGATAACATTGGGACTGTCACACGGTGGCACAAAGTTGGAATCATTTTGCACCTCCCAATATTGTGGAGATTATGGCGCACATATTGGGCTGTGTCGAAATAATTGTGTTCAGAACATGCTCAGCGTCCTTTGGACCAATCAGCGACTGCTTTTGTGGCAGATGCAGGACCATGTCACATTTCACGCGTGTCAAATTTGACACGGAATCATCGAAGTAACTTGAATTGTGGAAATCAGTTTTTTTAGGCAGAATTTGTCATTTTTCAGATGATTCCACCCGGTTGTTGTCACAAACGCCTGTTGGTGAGTTGGAAGGTTTTTGCACCTCTAATCCTAACACTAGGATTAATGTGGTGCTTTGGTTTGATAATGAACTGTGCCGAAAAATCACCTAAAAAATATGTATATTGTCTGAGATATCTATAGGATAAAATGGTCAGCTGTTAATTTTTGTTGTTGTTGAAAAACTGAAAGGCTTTATAGTTTCTTACAGTCCGCGATGCTCTGCGACATCATTATCCCGTTCCATTTGCGATATCCAGCCTTTCACGACGGATATACAGGCAGAAATGTTTCAGGTAAATCCCACCGATAAAATGGCACAACTAATGAGTCCCCGGGGCAGCACTATAATCCGTTCTGGCCAACACGTCCGAGAGCATTTCTAGAGGGCGTTGATGTGCTCCTTGGCAATCACAAAAGCCCCCAGAGTGCACTGTGGTTAAGTATATATACACCGACCATCAGACACGTTTTCAAGAAGCCATAGCGTGGTCACTCCCAGTTCCCACTATCGGTGACGGTCAGTTTGGCTTTGGTGAGCTGGCGACCCTGAAATATCGGATGTAACCGGCAGCGGGAGTGAGTGCGGAATGCGTATGCATTATCGTGTACTGCAGAACTCATGCAATATTTTTGGACGATAATAATGTTAAGCGCATCATCCGTTGTTTGAGGGTTTGCACCACTTTGCGACTCTGATATTAGAATGTACCAGAAATATGCAGATAACTAAGCAATCTAACTGTGACCTGACATAACGGCTTGGGCAATATAAAGCATGGCTTAGCCTTAACTCGCGAGTTACTGGGGGGCTATTTCCCCCTCCCGTTATTTTGCAATAACTCCTAAACGAACACCCGTATCGTCACCAAATTTGCAGTAACTTCTCTCACATCAATTATACACATGTTGGCAAAATTCAAAATATAAGGCTATGATAGGTCAACCGGGAATGACGTCAGAGTGACGTCATGTTCTTCGGTTTTTGTTGCAAAATAATGGTTTGCGGAAAACGCTGTCAAAGGTACGATATTTCAGATAAACTAAATTGTATTAAATTAAATTACTGACAATATACCGGGCTATCAAACTGCTATCTCGGATTTTTGAGTTTTTTTTTTTTAAATTCAAAATTTTGAGAAATCCAAAGACATTTTTTTTTTACAAAATTTTCAAGACAAAATCAGAATTATCCAAAAACCGGAATATATGTGATCGAGACGTATGTGGTGAATATGTGTACCAAATTTAAAGTCGATATCTTTAAAAATGACCGAGTTATGACCTTTAAATGTCAAAAATCGACCACTTCTCGCAGCATTACTATGAGAAAAAACGCATTTCCATTTTTGCTTTTTACTTCTATTTATATGGAACAAACAATGTTCTAAGGTCATTTTTCGCGTTCTAGCCGAAAAACAAACCCATAAACATGTATTACAACGCCTAATTACCGTTATCTGCAGTTTGACCTCGTGACCTCGAATGACCTTGACCTGACCCAAGGTCATAAGCAGCTTAGAAAGGCACTTAGAAGTGTCAGACACACGAATCATACCGATTTATCAACAGCTTATGCGTTTAATATCGCAATTTTGCGCGACAATTCCATCCATAGAGACCTTTTGACACGGTCAAACATTTTGTACTTAACCTGACCTGTGACGTCATCGATGACCCCGAGGTCAACAATATTATGTTTCCCTCGATAAATTTCCCAGGGCTATCGAATGCCGTTTGAATTTGTACATTCGGTCCAGTAGTTCCTGAGATCAGGGGGGGGGGGGGCAAAAAACAGCCCCCCCAGTAAGTCGCGTTATGAAATATACCCCAGTAACTCGCGGGTTAAGTCTACTGTGAGCGGCAGTCCGCTCGGGACCCTAATTTTCGGCGACAACTCCTGAATGCATCAACTGGCATGATATATTTTCTCACAATAAACGTTTTAGGCCCTGCGCTAATTTGTATTATAAAGGCTGGCTAGTGTAGAGCGAAAATTTAGGTCACTTCCCATTCACTCGTTATGTTAAATATAATGCGAGCTCGGATAGAGGCTAACTAGCACCTGGTCGCTCTGTAGTCCCGCCCTCAACTCCCCAATCACTCGCAACCGACCGGGCACGGGTCGGACAGCGCCGGTTCAAGGTCAGCCACGCGGAGTAAAGCTCTGACGTCAGAGCACCCTTCCAAGATAGCCTCTACCCACCTATTTAAATTTTCTGCGCGAATTTTAACATTACGAGTGAACGGCAAGTGCCCTAAATTTTCGTTTGACATCAACAGACCTTAATCATACAAATTGGCGCAGTGTCTGCAATATCCATAGCGAGAAATTTTTCATTCCAGTTGGTTACTTCAAAAGTTATTGCCGACAATTAGGGTCCCAAGCGGTCTGCCGTTCACAGTAAGTTGGGTGGAATCAATATGTATGTTGTTTACTGTAGTCATTGATTTTCATGATCAAGCATGGCGTAGATATCGGATACTAGGTAACCAAGCACCACAGACCCCGTACGGTACTGTTAGAAAGCTTTCGAAGCAAGAACACACAGTTTCTTGAGCTTGAGTTTATTCAATAGAAAAGCAGAAATGAATAGAGACACCCTGAGAAAGAAACATGCAAGTCACACCAACATGCCACTCGTGCGAGTAAGCAACACATGCAGCATGCCCCAACATAACAAGTATGCAACACATGCAACATGCAACATATAAAGACACATCACAACAGTACTGTATTTTGCCGGGACTGGCTTCAGCAGCTCTAGGCCACGGTCATATAATACATCTAGGCACTGAATAGAGAAGCGCATACTATCCCCAGAGATACTTTTCCAAGAAGTATTTAGCGATCCTCGATCCGCAACGCCATATTCACAAAAAAACTCTCCTAGAAAAGTAAAATAAAATAATGCGTGCAATTGATGCGATGAGGCGTTATAGCTAAAAGCTATGACGCCCGATCGTCGCATCAGTCTATCATGTGCTTTGAATGATAGATCGTGTCGGATGATTCATGGCACTGCTTAGTCAGGCGGCACGCGGCAATATGGTTTGCTCTATCAAGGAGAAAATATTATAATTCCTTTCCGTTCGACTAATGGTAGGCGGAATGTAGTAATATATCGTACTTGGCGCTACGCAGAAAGTTCGAAAGTAAAATAATGAGAGGAGAAATATCTTATTTTCATAAAAGTTCAACGTTGTGTTAAAAATAGATTATGTATGTATAATCGCTACCGAAACACTCCTGTTGCAGTGAGCAAAAGATGCAGCATTTTCAATCAAACATCAATATTTAATATGCATTATATCAAGGATATTGAATATCAGCTTGCTGTATGTACAGTTAGGGGTGGTCAAAATGCAACTTTTTTCTCCGGCCATCTGCTGTCAGGTCTCATATGGATATTTATGGTTTAAAGATCGGAAATGCAAAAAAATCAGCTCTTTAATTAATATCTTCTACCCGCGCACTCGCATCGAAGATCGGCCTTTAATAACGTATTCACACACGTTATCCCGCCATTGACTGGTGGTGGTGGTGGTGGGGGGGGGGGGGGGGGAGGTTAACGCCACCCCCTGATGAATTTTCGTAATAGTTCACAAACTAATCACGCGATCAACGTGAAACTTCGGATACCTTCTTCTACATCAATTGCACGTTTTCTGTGAAAAAATACAGCAATTTCGTCCTTATTTTAAGTTATGGCGAATTTAGTGCCGTCATTACACACGAGTTTTACACAAATATAAGCTAAATTTTTACAGATCGTACAAATGCCATATTTTAAGCAAAATGAAACCCAAAAACGGAAAACGATAGCAAATAGCAAGGGCTATCTCGAATTTTCGAAAATATTGGTTTTTGACCCACAAAATACAAAAGTAATAACAAAATGCCCACAAAATTACATTTTTGAAAGACATTACAAAATGGAATATATGTCAGAGAACCACATATGGGCAACTAACTTACCAAATTTTAAAAAGATATCACTATTTTTGACTGACTTGTGGCATATAAAGTATGGGTAACTGATGACATCATATTTTGAAATTGCGTTTTTTGGCTTTTATTGACCAGATACTGACAAATAAAGTCCAGCTCTGTATTGCTGAGACAAAACTGATCTAGAAACATGTCTTTTTCATTTAGACTTATCGATTAAATTTTTTAACCTTCAGTGACCTGAACTTGACCTGAACTTGACACTAACTTGACGTAAATGAAGTCAGGTGGTAAAATGACTATCACTATCGAATTCTACGTGGAAAATAACCCCTACAACAAGTGCTGCCGGAGCCGCTCGGCAAGCCTGCGGGCCCTTGGGAGCACCTGAGTGGGCCTTGTTCACCCTGAGTAGGATCTCTGTCGGCCTGAGGGGCACTCAGTCGACATGAAGGCCCTCAGTCGGCCTGAAAGGACACTCGGTCGGTTTAAAAATCATCAGTCGGCCTGAGGGGCCCTCATTCGGCTTGAGGGGCCTTCGGTCAACATGAACGTCCTCTGTCGGTCTGAGGGGGCCCTTGGTCGTCATGAGGGTGTTCTCGATCGCGCTGAAGGGAAATCGGTCGGACTGAGGGGTACTCGATCGGCTTGAGGGGCCCTTGGTTAGCCTGAGGTACCTTTGGGCGGCCTGAGGCGCGTTCTGTTGGCCTTTAGGGGCCGTTATTCGGTCTGAGATGCCCTCGGTCGGCTTCGGGGAACCTCAGTCGGTTTCATTTGGCTTGGCTTGAATTGGCCTCGGTTGGCTTGAGGTGGCCCTTGATCAACTTGAAGGGAACTCTGTGGGTTGAGAGACCTTTGGTCATCTAAAGATGGGCCTTGGACAACCTGAGAGGCCTCGGTCGGCTTGAGGGAGACCTTGGCGGACTCGAGGATCCTCAGTCGGCCTGAGGGGGTCTCTAGGCTGGCTTGGGACACTTGCTCAACTTGAAGGGAGCTCGGTCGGTTGACGAGACCTTTGGTCATCTTGAGAGGGCCCGTGAACAGCCTGAGGGGCCTCGGTCAACCTGATGGGCCCTCGTTCGGCATGAGAAGCCCTTAGATGGTTTAACCCTCGCCCTACGGGAGCTTTTTTCACCCTCGCCCTACGAGGGGGTCCTAAAAAGACCCCCGGTTAACTTTTAAACCATGCAATATAGAGCAACGCAGTAAGAACCAACATGTTGCCTGCAATGTTTGGAATCTAACGGTATGCAATTTGGAGGTGGAGGTTCCGGGTCAATGAGTGACCTTCCAGGTCAAGTGAATGACCTCGATCGACCAGGTCCAGAACAGAGATTTTGCTCTGTCAGAAAACCTCAAAATAAGAAATTGATAAATGTAAATAAAAAGGCATGTTCCTAGACCAGTTTTATCTTAGAAATACAGAAAAGATAATGATTTATTCGTATCTGGTCCAAAAAAGTCAAAAAAGTTATTACAAAAATGACGTAATGAAATGCTTACACTTAAGGAGCCATCACTCAGTCAAAAATAGAGATATTTCTTTGAAATTTGGTCTGAGTATTTTCCAAACTCAGTTCTCTCACATATTGCGTTTTTATAACATCTTTGAAAATTTTGATTTTGTGGTGATTTTTCAAAAACATACGTTTTTGTTCATTTTGGGGGTCAAAAACCCAAAATTTCACAACCCCGAGATTGCCATTTTAAAGCAAATGACATTGTCTATCTTTGCTTTATTGTGTTTGCAATTTGCTTTAAAACTCTGTTCTCTACGATTTTTCAAACATTTATCGTTTTTCCACCAACGTCATCAAAACATCATTATTTCCCAAATTTCTGAAACAATTTCAATGAAATTTTTACACCATACGTATAATTGTTGTATACTTAGCTACTACAAATTTCAGCGAGATGTATACAAAGTATGTATACAAAGTTATGCAAGAAAAACATCAGGGGGTCGTTTTAGGACCCCGTAGGGCGAGGGTTCCCTTCTAGGCCAGACAGAACCATTGCCAGTCCTGAGCGAACTCCAGGCTGGTCTGAGAAGGCGATTGTCAACAATAACACCAGTAAACTGACCTATGCAGTTACTTTGACGGAAAAATGCGCTAAACGTTCTTTGTCCGGCCAGAGGTGCAAAAAGTGTCACGACTGTCACGAACACGAACACAAAACACACAATGTGTCACAATGACTCATCATGATTTATATCTCCAACTTTCAAACATCATTTAAGAAGTGAGTCATTTTGGACTCACCCTTGAAAATGAGCCAGAATTAAAGATGACCCAGCCCTTCTCACTCCGCCTTACCTGTTGCATTATCACCAGCCTGCGAACAACAGAACAGCCAGCCTGCGAACAACAGAAATTGTCCCAGAATGGATTGTGAACTCGCGGTTCTTGCCGAATTCCGGTAAGCGCTCAGCATGCTTCCCTTTGATGCGCTGCTTCAAATACTGTTGTTTCCCTTTCCAAGGGCCAGAAGTAGCGTCCAGATCACAATAACTAAAAATCACTATTTCACTGGAACCCATCGTGATCATCAACAATTAACTTAACCCTATTATCTGCGGGGGCCAGATTCTGCCCTCTCCCCGGTAGTTTTTCACTTGCCGTTTCTAAACCGTTAGGCCTAGCGTCTTGAAACTTTGTGACTTTTCACAACTTTGAATGGCGCGTGATGTGCCAAAATTTAGAAAAAACGGTCCAGCAGAGGCGGTGCCAGGCTCTTGTTTTTGGGAGTGTGTTTCAGTTTTTTTTTTGTGAATGCAGTTTTGCGGCGCATAATTCCTTCGTGGTTTGCAGTGCAATATCGCAATATAAATGCGTCAGAAACGATTTCAATGCAATATACATCATATATACTGGGATTGTACATATTTTTGGGCAGAGGCGCACACAGGTACAAAAAATGGGAGGCGATACCCTCCCTCAAATTAGGTCCAACTTCAAAATAGTAAGATGATCAAAGTTTTACGCGCATGGTGCCCCACACGTTGTTTTTCTGGATCTGCCTATGCGCAATATATTAAATTTAACAAATTACAGCATATAATGCCCACATGTGACGTTCATTTCGTCCCAAATAATCACTAACAGCACATATTTGTTTTATTAAAAAATCCCATTTTACATTCCCTGAATACGCCTATTATTTTTTCTTTTGTTTTTTGTCTTTTGATATATTTATATTGAAGACCAGTACATTTGAAGCTCAAAAACGTTTGGGGCATGCAAATCCGTCAAACAGGATGGCCGCAATGACTTTTCAAAAACACCCCAAATTTTCGGATTTTTTGCCCCCTGGCCCCCATTTTTGAAGAAAAGAAAAAATCGGGGTACAGAAAGAGATATCTTGTCATGACGAATCGAATGGAGTTTTCCCCATCGAAATCGACTGAGCGGTTCTCGAGATCTCTGGGGGGGGGGGGGGGGCAGCAGAATCTGCCCCCCTCAGGTTAAAAGAAATAGTTCACCTTGGAAAATTTTTACCCAACACGATTTGATTATATTTAATACAATTTATTTTTATATGGTCAAAAATGGCCTTATATCGCGCCGATTTAGGACAGAAGGCCGTATATTTTTATTGTTTATCAAAACTATATGCATACTCTCTGAGTCAGAGTCCTGACGTCACGCGAATGTAAAAAATGGTTCAGCCAATCAGATTCGAAAGTAGTCTCGTAAAGATAGACTCGCATTGGAGATGTGCCAACCGGCGGCCGGCGATTCGCTTGCTAGCACCAGCTGCAAGCTGATTGGCTGATGGTATGGCCTCTGCCCGGTCTAGAACCAGTACAACATTCTTTCGCCAGCACCACATTCCTTCGCCAAAAACTCAAATATATTCGGCTGGGGAGTCTTTTCAGTCAGGAAAACTTGCAGATAGGGGTTTCCCAACACGGGCTACAAAACTGCTATCTCAGTTTAAAACTAATGTTGAAGGTGAACTATTTCCTTTAAAGGGAAATAGTGACCTTTTGATTTTGTTAGCAACAATTTATTAGGCTACCGTTATGTTTTTTTTTTTAAATTTAAGAATTAAATAAAATAATTCCCAAATGCAAAGTCGTAAGTTTGGAAAAAATACAAAACAAGTACCTTGTGTACTTCATGAAGGTCATTTACAAATTTGTCCTTCCTACCATTGTTTACAACGAGTGCGGCATTTTTTGAGGCTCTGTGACGTTTCAGATCAAACTGATCCGTGAAGCATTCCGTGAAGCATCCGTGATGCATGACTGACTATCAGTATAAGTCATGAATAACAACAACATGCAAAGCATACCAACTCGAATGAAATAAGGGCGGAATGATTTGAACCCCAGGCAAGCAAGTATCCGCAAAGCACTCGGCACTGCGCCACAGTAGCAAAAGGCGAGGGAAAGCATATTGGATACAATATTATTATGTCATAAGTTTCTGAAGTGTCAACTACTATGAAATACAGTGATAAAATACCTTTAATAATGATTAACAAGAAACATCAAACTTAAAAACAATAATTTGAATAAGTCTTTAATTAGCTTTCAACTCAAAATCAGATATATTTTGCAATGCTACACAAGAATGGCACCAGTGACGTCATAAACAAAGCCTGCACCGGGACTTGGGTATACTAATCAGGAACAACTCGCCACAATGGTTAAGTGCGCCGAGAAGCATGACAATGACTTTGTAAACAAATCGCCGACGCTAAATAGGTCGCCTTCGATGTGCATATCGATGAGCTTCGGATTTATTTGCCAGTTTTGTGTTATTGTTTGTTAGTTTTTTTTTGGAAAAATTATAATTTGTCATGATAATATAAAGCATAGTGTTATATACAGCCACAGACAAATTATACAAAACTCCTAATGTTGAAAACAAATGAATCGATTATCAAAAATTGAGGGTCGCAACAACTAACTATGCCGCCGTTGATGTGCATCGATGATCTTCCGATTTTATTGCCACTTTTTCCAATCGCTGTTAGTTTTAGAAGATCGCCGGGCATATAATCACAACAAACAGAACGCACAGTATATTTTCCACTCCATTGCGTAAAAAGGCAATACGGGAAAAGCCCGCAGTTTGATGAGGACCAAAAGTACTTGCAAGTACCGATCGTTAAAAGTGTGGAACGCTTATCAACTATAACTTGAAATATCTTTCAGTAGGAAAGTTTTCATGGAAAATGTGATGAATTTACGATATATTTTCGCCTCGTCTGGCGATTTCAAGTGGTAACTCCATTTTTGTTGGAAAAGGTAATTATTTCCCTTTAACGTAATTCTAGCCGCCCGCAGGGAATAGGGTTTTAAAGGGACTGTACCACCTTTGTGAAAGCTGTCTAATCACACTTCATTGTATGTCTACATGTCAGGCGAGGTCAGCTGAACATGTTCGTGAACTTTTTCCGAAAGAAATGCTTATCTTGGAAGATATTCAACTTTTAGTTTTAAGCGGAAAGTTTGGTTGGTGACGTCATATGATTTGTGTTTAATAACAGGGAAATCCTTTGTGCTGGCAAATATATGGCACAATTTTTTGTCGACATCTATGGCGCAGAAAAAGCGAACAACCCGGTGTATATTTTTGCCTAGATTGGCTTAGATTGCGAACCACCCTGGGATGAAAAAATGAAAGACGAAAATATTCCAAGGCTGACCTTAAAACAAGTCGACTATCATTACCAGTTGGGTAAAGAGACGACGCTGTCGGTTTAGAGGCCCTATTCAAATACACATCGGTCTTATTTTTTGCAGATGTCAAAATCGAACTCGAATATCTTTTTCATTAGATCATTGTGGTTGTTTTAACTGCTACCATACTTAATTTCCATGTCTAGCCATAACAATGGCTATCTCAACTCAAATATAATGTTAAGGTGGGATAGTGCCTTTGAGCTAGAAGTGCAACCATGCAATATCCAACCACGCCATGCAACATCACCATGGATGAGAAATACCTGGATCGGCCCCTCAGTGTCGGCGCCTTTGATGTCGGCGACCACCAAGGCCATAGAGACTAGGTAGACCCGTGCGGGGTAGGCAGCGAAATGAGTGATGTCACGGGCACGTGACGTCACACGTTCCCTATTCAAATAGTGTTAAATCGGCCTACTTTTGCGTCCTACCATTTGAATACCTTAGGTACCAGAGGGATCAATTGAGCACTAAATGATAGATTGGAATGCCCTCTACAGCTCGCTTTTGGAACATTTTCTCCTAAATTGCAAGGGTGAGCCGCTAGGCGATGTCAAAGCGAGGCATGCAGCCGAGCGAGGCCCATGCCCATATAAGGCAATGTTTGGATTTTGGTCACTGGGAACTGTCGCTGGATGCTGTTTTTGGTTGAAATGCGAATTTTGTATTATTTCCCCTGGTTGTTGATGAAGGAAGGTGACTTGAGGATACTTTGTAGTAGTATCTATCAGGTGAAAGTATTTTTACATCTGGATTACACTTGTTTCACCTACAATTATGTTGAAGATCGTTGAGTGATGAATGCGCCACCGTAAATAAATATGGCGGCCGCGCCGGTCGAAGGCGTAATTCTTTTGGTAGACCGAGAAGTGCCACGAGACGGTCTACGAAAGGAAATACGCTTCGCCCGATTCGGCCACCCCAATGGTGGAAATCGAGCTGGAAAGTGACGTCAATGGACAGGGTGGACACGTTACGGAGATAGCCATGACACCCCCTGGGCGACCACGTTGGCCGCCTAGCGGTGGAGGCGCGAAGCTTCGACGTACAGGTGAACTCCCGCCAACCGCATCAAGCCGAACATCTCGTTATCCTCGCATCAACCTCGTTATCTTCCGATCCAATAATCGCAGCGAGACGTGCAAGACGGTAACAGAAAGCTCTCAATAAGACGCACCAAAGTCGACGCGAAATATTCAAATAAGATCACATATCAGGTTACAGCCAGGTCAAGGGACAAAATCGAGGTATTTGAGTTGATGGGTCATACGTTCCATCCAAAGCCTTATGTTGTGACTATTCTCACACGAAGTGCTCTCGAAGGTATAATTCATTTCCCACATAAGCGAAAGTGAAATTGTAAGCCAAAGTCAAGGTCAATGCCAAGGTCAGGTCACAAAAGGTAACTACTGGCAAGAGGTCTACGAAAGCCATGCGACACATGTTTTACGGGTTATTTTACACGTAAATTCTGTAGTAGTACCCATTTTCACAATCTGACGCCATATAAGGTAAAGGTCAGGTCACATAAGGGCAACATTTGAAATTGATAAATCTAAATAAAAAGGCATGTTTCTAATCCAGTTTTGTCTCAGAAATACAGTGCTGGGATTTATTTGTTGTCTCTGGTCACTCACAGCCCCCAAAAACGCAACTTAAAATCACAGTGTCCCAAAATGTGTCGATTGGGATAGGAAATGACACCCAAATGTGAATAATTTTCCACTCTCACTCTCCATTTTAGGAGTAACTAGAGGGCCTGTATTGCGCGATGCACAATTTATATAGCCAGCTAATTTAAATATGCTAGCCGTTTCCCGTATCTCGTATTCCTTATTCCGTATTCCGTATTCCGTATTCCGTATTCCGTATCTCGTTTTCCGTATTCCGTATCCCGTATCCCGTATCCCGTTCCCGTATCCCGTTCCCGTATCCCGTTCCCGTATCCCGTTCCCGTATCCCGTTCCCGTATCCCGTTCCCGTATCCCGTTCCCGTATCCCATTCCCGTATCCCGTTCCCGTATCCCGTTCCCGTATCCCGTTCCCGTATCCCGTTCCCGTATCCCGTTCCCGTATCCCGTTCCCGTATCCCGTTCCCGTATCCCTTTCCCGTATCCCGGTCCCGTATCACGTCCCCGTCTCCCGTTCCCGTATCCCGTTCCCGTATCCCGTTCCCGTATCCCGTTCCCGTATCCCGTTCCCGTATCCCGTTCCCGTATCCCGTTCCCGTATCCCGTTCCCGTATCCCGTATCCCGTATCCCGTTCCCGTATCCCGTTCCCTATCCTGTTCCCGTATCCTTTCCCTGTATCCTGTTCCCGTATCCTGTTCCCGTATCCTGTTCCCGTATCCTGTTCCCGTATCGCGTTCCCGAATACCGTTCCCGTATCTCATTCCCGTATCTCGTACACCGTTCCGATATCTCCTTACCATATCTAGTTACCGTATCTCATTCCCGTATCCTGTTCCCGCATCTCGTTCCAGCATCCCTTTCTCGTACCCAGTTTCCGTATCTTGTTGCCGTATTTCGTTCCCATATCTTCTTACCGTATCTTGTTCCCGTGTCGCAGTCTCGGCCAAAACATTGTAGCTGTTTACATGCCTGAAATATGTCAACCGGCTTTAAAGGGAAATAATGACCTTTTGATTTTGTTAGCAACAATTTCTTAGGCTCCCGTTATATTTTTAAAATTATTTTATTTAAATTTAAGAATTAAATAAAATTATTCCCAAATTCAAAGTTGTAAGTTTGGAAGAAATACAAAACAAGTACCTTGTGTACATCATGAAGGTCATTGACAAATTCGTCCTTCCCTACCATTGTTAACATCGAGTGCGGCATTTGTGGAGCCTCTGTGACATTTCCGATCAAACTGAGCGCTGCTCGGACACCCGCTAGTAGCGCTTTCGTTCTCCATGGCAACCAGGCGTCAGCCAATCAAAAGCCAGAAAGGGAATACGTTCTGGCTTTTCATTGGCTCACGCCTGGTTGCCATGGAGAACGAAAGCGCTACTAGCGTGCGTTCGAGCAGCGCAATGATCCGTGAAGCAATCCGTAAAGCATCCGTGATGCATGACTGACTATCAGTATAAGTCATGAATAACAACAACATGCAAACTATACCAACTCGAATAAAATAAGAGCGGAATGAATTGAACCCCAGGCAAGCTAGTATTCGCAAAGCACTCGGCACTGCGCCACAATGGCAAAAGGTGCGGGAAATGCATATTGGATACAATATTATTACGTCACAAGTTTCTGAAGTGTCAACTACTATGAAATACAGTGATAAAATACCTTTAATAATGATTAACAAGAAAATTCAAACTTAAAAACAATCATTTGAATAAGTCTTTAATTAGCTTTCAACTCGAAATCCGATATATTTTGCAATGCTACACAAGAATGGCACCAATGACGTCATTAACAAAGCCTGCTACGGGACTTGGGTATACTAATCAGGAACAACTCGCCAAGTGCGCCGAGATGGTTAAGTGCGCCGAGAAGCATGACAATGATTTTGTAAACAAATCGCCGACGCTAAATAGGTCGCCGTCGATGTGCATCGATGAGCTTCTGATTTAATTGCCAGTTTTGTGTTATTGTTCGTTAGTTTTTTTGGGAAAAATTATTATTGTTCATGATAAAATAAAGCATAGTGTTATATACAGCCACAAACAAACTATACACAACTCCTAATGTTGAAAACAAATGAATCGAATTGCAAAAATTGAGGGTCGCAACCACTAACTATGCCGCGTTGATGTGCATCGATGAGCTTCCGATTTTATTGCCACTTTTTCCAATCGCTGTTAGTTTTAGAAGATCGCCGGGCATATAATCACAACAAGCAGAACGCACAATATATTTTCCACTCCATTGCGTAAAAAATAATACGGGAAAAGCCCGCAGTTTGATGAGGACCAAAAGTACTTGACAAAAGGTCAGAAATAGTGCAAGTACCAGTCGTTAAAAGTGTGGAACGCTTATAAACTTTAACTTGAAATATCTTTCGGTAGGAAAGTTTTCATGCAAAATGTGATGAATTTACAATATATTTTTATCTCGTCTGGCGATTTCAAGTGCTAACTCCATTTTAGTGGAAAAAGGTCATTATTTCCCTTTAACAAAATCTCCCCGGGAGGGAGGTGCGACGTCTGCTAGTCATGCGCTCATTGATGAATTTGACTGCGGCAGTGTCAGTCTTGGGCAAACTTCAACGATGTTATTTTATTCGACGCAATTATTTCGCAACGTTAGCGTCGGTAATCGTTTACGTTTGACTTCAGCATAAGTTACCTATGAGCGATTTACATAATATTTTGGGTGGATATAGGTCAGCAAGAACGGCGCTATCCGTCTGTGTAAATTTGCCGGTCAAGTTTGTACTCGTTTTGGGTGTTACGGCGGTGTAAAGGATTACATTGTCCAAAAATATTGCATTTCAACTTCAACTCCAAAATATTAGTCACACAGCTTGGAGTAACACATATAATTTGAAGACGGTCGCTGCGCCTGCAAAATGGTTCCCGGTTCAGCCTTCTACGTCGAAACGTTTCCGAGCACCAATTTAAATCCTAAATATGTCAATTTTATCATGAAAGTGGTCACAACTTTGCACGTGGCCCGCACATCTCTCTGGACGACATTCTATACGCAAGACCAATCAATTATCTATCGCATAGTGTTGCTTGCACATCGCTGCGACTCTCGGTTGCCGAGCAACCGGCCGGGAAACCGCGCGAAACTTGGCCGTTTTTCGCGATTTCACAATGTCGCGTTTCCCATGTTAAACGAATGGCGCACGCGCACACGTGCCAATGCCGTACCGTCGGTCGGATGGAGACCAAAACTTGATACGACCTGTTGAATCACGGGACCCAAAAGTCCTGAAAAAAATCGCGTTCATAACTCATCAGACAACTGCACAGGAACCGATTTAGGGCGTCACTGCGGCGGCGGCGGCGGCGGGTCATCTTTTGGGATTTATAATATACTAGAGGGACTGTATTGCGCGATGCGCAATCTACATAGCCAGCTAATTTATATATGCTACCGTTTCCCGTATCCCGTATTCTGTATTCCGTATTCCGTATTCCGTATTCCGTATATCGTATTCCGTATTCCGTATTCCGTATTCCGTATTCCGTATTCCGTATCCCGTTTCCGTATTCAGTTCCCGTATCCCGTATCCCGTATCCCGTCCCTATATCCCGTATATTGTTCTAGTATCCCGTTTTCGTATCCAGTTCCCGTATCCCCTTCCCGTATCCCGTCCCCGTATCCCGTACCTGTATCCCGTACCTGTATCCCGTACTTGTATCCTGTGCCTGTATCCCGTACCTGTATCCCGTACCTGTATCCCGTACCTGTATCCCGTACTTGTATCCCGTACCTGTATCTCGTTCCCGTATCTCGTTCCCGTATCTTGTTCCCGTATCTCGTTCCCGTATCCCGTATCCCGCCTCCATATCCAGTTCCGGTATCGTGATCCGGTATCCTGTTCCGGTATCCTGTTCCGGTATCCTGTTCCGGTATCCTGTTCCGGTATCCTGTTCCGGTATCCTGCTCCGGTATCCTGTTCCCGTATCCCATTCCCGTATCCCGTTCCTGTATCCCATTCCTGTATCCCGTTCCTGTATCCCGTTCCTGTATCCCGTTCCTGCATCCCGTTCCTGTATCCCGTTCCTGTATCCAGTTCCCGTATCCATTTCCCGTATTCCGTTTCCGTATCCCGTTACCGAATTTCGTTACCATATCCCGTTACCGTATCCCGTTACCGTATCCCGTTACCGTATCCCGTTACCGTATCCCGTTACTGTATCCCGTTACCGTATCCCGTTACCGTATCCCGTTACCGTATCCCGTTACCGTATCCCGTTACCGTATCCCGTTACCGTATCCCGTTGCCGTATCCCGTTACCGTATCCCGTTAACGTATCCCGTTACCGTATCCCGTTACCGTATCCCGTTACCATATCCCGTTACCGTATCCCGTATCCCGTTCCCGTATAACGTTCCCGTATCCCGTTCCGGTATCCCGTTCCGGTATGCCGTTCCGGTATCCCGTTCCGGTATCCCGTTCCGGTATCCCGTTCCGGTATCCCGTTCCGGTATCCCGTTCCGGTATCCCGTTCCGGTATCCCGTTCCCGTATCCCGTTCCCGTATCCCGTTCCCGTATCCCGTTCCCGTATCCCATTCCCGTATCCCGTTTCCGTATATCGTTCCCGTATGCCGTTCCCGATCCCGTTCCCGTATGCCGTTCCCGTATCCCGTTCCCGTATCCCGTTCCCGTATCCCGTTCCCGTATCCCGTTCCCGTATCCCGTTCCCGTATCCCGTATCCCGTATCCCGTATCCCGTATCCCGTATCCCGTATCCCGTATCCCGTATCCCGTATCCCGTATCCCGTATCCCGTATCCAGTTCCCATATCCCGTTCCCGTATCACATTCCCGTATCACGTTCCCGTATCACGTTCTCGTATCCCGTTCCCGTATCCCGTTCCCGTATCCCGTTCCCGTATCCCGTTCCCGTATCCCGTTCACGTATCCCGTTACCGTATCCTGTTCCTGTATCTTGTTCCGGTATCCCGTATCCCGTTCCCGTATCCCGTTCCCGTATCCCGTTCCCGTATCCCGTTCCCGTCTCCCGTTCCCGTATCCCGTTCCCGTATCCCGTTCCCGTATCCCGTTCCCTTATCCCGTTCCCGTATCCCGTTCCCGTATCCCGTTCCCGTTCCCGTATCCCGTTCCCGTATCCCGTTCCCGTATCCCGTTCCCGTATCCCGTTCCCGTATCCCATTCCCGTATCCCGTTCCCGTATCCCGTTCCCGTATCCCGTATCCCGTTCCCGTATGATGTGCCCGTATTCCGTTCCTGTATCCAGTTCCCGTATCCCGTTCCCCCTCCCGAATCCCGCTCCCGTATCTCATTCCCGTATCTCGTATACCGTTCCGATATCTCCTTACCATATCTAGTTACCGTATCTAATTCCCGTATCCTGTTCCCGCATCTCGTTCCAGCATCCCTTTCTCGTACACAGTTTCCGTATCTTGTTGCCGTATTTCGTTCCCATATCTTTTTACCGTATCTCGTTCCCGTGTCGCAGTCTCTGCCAAAACATTTTAGCGGTTTACATGCCTGCAATATGTCAACCGGCTTCAACAAAATCTCCCCGGGAGGGAGGTGCGACGTCAGCTAGTCATGCGCTCATTGATGAATTTGACTACGGCAGTGTCAGTCTTGGGCAAACTTAAACGATGCTATTTTATTCGACGCAATTATTACGCAACGTTAGCGTCGGTAATCGTTTACGTTTGACTTCAGCATAAGTTACCTATGAGCGATTTACATAATATTTTGGGTGGATATAGGTCAGCAACAACGGCGCTATCCGTCTGTGTAAATTTGCCGGACAAGTTTGTCCTCGTTTTGGGTGTTACGGCGGTGTGAAGGATTAAATTGTCCAAAAATATTGCATTTCAACTTCAACTCCTAAATATTAGTCACACAGCTTTGATTAACGCATATAATTTGAAGACGGTCGCGGCGCCTGAAAAATGGTTCCCGGTTAAGCCTTCTACGTCGAATGGTTTCCGAGCACCAATTTAAATCCTGAATATGCCAATTGTATCATGAAAGTGGTCACTACTTTGCACGTGGTACGCGCATCGTTCTGAACGACATATTATACGCCAGGCCAATCGATTATCTATCACATAGTGTTGCTCGCATACCGCTGCGACTCTTGGTTGCCGAGCAAGTGACCGAGGAACCGCGAGGAACTTGCCCGTTTTTCGCGATTTCAGAATGTCGCGTTCCCCATGTTAAACGAATGGCGCACGCGCGCAAGCGCCGACAACGCACCTTTGGTCTTATTAAGCTGAAAATTTAATACGACCTGTTGAATCACGGAACCCAAAAGTCCTCAAAAAATAACTCTCGTAACTCATCAGACGACTGCACAGGAACCGATTTAGGGCGTCACTCCGGCGGCGGCGGCGGCGGCGGCGGGTCATCTTTTAGGATTTATAATATAGAGACTAGCGGGCCTGTATTGCGCGATGCGCAATTTATATAGCCTTCAATTTATATAGGCAGCTAATATCCCGTTCCCGAATCCCGGATCCCGTTCCTGTACCCGATTTCGGTATACTGTATCCCGCATCCCGCATCCCCCATCCTGCATCCTGCATCCTGCATCCCGCATCCCGCATCCTGTATCCCGTATCACGTGTCCCGTATCCCGTATTCTGGATTACGTCTCCCGTATCCCGTACCCTGTTCCCGTATTCCTTGCCTGTTGCTGTTCCCGTGTCTCATTCCCGTATCCCGTATCACGTTCCCGCATCCTTTTCCGGTATCCCTTTCCCGTATCCCGTTTCCGTGTCCCGTATCCCGTTCCCGTATCCCGTTCCCGTATCCCGTTCCCCGTGCCCGTATCCCGTTACCGTATCCCGTTCCCGTATCCCGTTCCCGTATCCCGTTCCCGTATCCCGTTCCCGTATCCCGTTCCCGTATCCCGTTCCCGTATCCCGTTCCCGTATCCCGTTCCCGTATCCCGTTCCCGTATCCCGTTCCCGTATCCCGTTCCCGTATCCCGTTCCCGTATCCCGTTACCGTATCCCGTTCCCGTATCCTGTTCCCGTATCCCGTTCACGTATCCCGTTCACGTATCCCGTTCCCGTATCCCGTTCCCGTATCACGTTGCCGTATCACGTTGGCGTATCCCGTTGCCGTATCCCGTTGCCGTATCCCGTTGCCGTATCCCGTTGTCGTATCCCTTTGCCGTATCCTATTGCCGTATCCCGTTGCCGTATCCCGTTGCCGTATCCCGTTCCCGTATCCCGTTCCTGTATTCCGTACCAGTATCCCGTACCAGTATCTCGTACCATTATCCCGTACCAGTATCCCGCTCCCGTTCTCGTATCCCGTTTCCGTATCGCGTTCCCTTATCCTGTTCCCGTATCCTGTTCCCGTATCTTGTTCCCGTATCCTGTTCCTGTATCCTGTTCCCGTATCCTGTTCCCGAATCTTGTTCCCGTATCCTGTTCCCGTATCCTGTTCCCGTATCCTGTTCCCGTATCCTGTTCCCGTATCCTGTTCCCGTATCCTGTTCCCGTATCCTGTTCCCGTATCCTGTTCCCGTATCCTGTTCCCGAATCGCTTTCCCGTATCCCCTTCCCGGATCCCGTTCCCATAACCCGTTCCCGTATCTCGTTTCCGTATCCCGTTCGCGTATCCCGTTTCCGTATCCCGTTCCCGTGTCCCGTTCCCGTATCCCGTTCCCGTATCCCGTTCCGGTATCCCGTTCCGGTATCCCGTTCCGGTATCCCGTTCCGGTATCCCGTTCCGGTATCCCGTTCCGGTATCCCGTTTCCGTATCCTGTTTACGTATCCCGTGCCCGTATACCGTGTCTCGTTCTTGTAACCCGTTTCCGTATCCCGTTCCCATATCCCGTTCCCGTATCCCGTTCCCTTATCCTGTATCCCGTTTTCATATCCCGTTCCCGTATCCCGTTCCCGTATCCCGTTCCCGTATCCCGTTCCCGTATCCCGTTCCCGTATCCCGTTCCCGTATCCCGTTCCCGTATCCCGTTTCCGTATCCCGTTTCAGTATCCCGTTTCCGTATCCCGTTTCCGTATCCCGTTTCCGTATCCCGTTTCCGTATCCCGTTTCCGTATCCCGTTTCCGTATCCCGTTTCCGTATCCCGTTTCCGTATCCCGTTTCTGTATCCCGTTTCCATATCCTGTTTCCGTATACTGTTCCCTTATACAGTACCCGTATCCCGTTCCCCGTTCCCGTATCCCGTATCCCGTTCCCGGATCCCTTTCCGTATCCCGTTCCCGTATCTCATATCCCGTTCCCGTATCCTGTTTCCGTATCCCATTTCCGGATCCCGTTTCCGTATCCCGTTTCCGTATCCCGTTTCCGTATCCCGTTTCCGTATTCCGTTTCAGTATCCCGTTTCCGTATCCTGTTACCCTATCCAGTTCCCGTATCTCGTTCTCGTATCCCGTTCCCGTATCCCGTTCACGTATAACGTGCCCTATCCCGTTCCCGTATCCCGTTCCCGTACCCCATTACCGTATCCAGTATCCCATTCCCGTATCCAGTTCCCGTATCCTGTTCCCGTATCCCGTTCCCGTATCCCGTTCCCGTATCCCGTTCCCGTATCCCGTTCCCGTATCCCGTTCCCGTATCCCGTTCCCGTATCCCGTTTCCGTATCCCGTTTCCGTATCCCGTTTCCGTATCCCGTTTCCGTATCCCGTTTCCGTATCCCGTTTCCGTATCCCGTTTCCGTATACTGTTCCCGAATACCGTACCCGTATCCCGTTCCCCGTTCCCGTATCCCGTTCCCGGATCCCTTTCCGTATCCCGCTCCCGTATCTCGTATCCCGTTCCCGTATCCTGTTTCCGTATCCCGTTTCCGTATCCCGTTTCCGTATCCCGTTTCCGTATCCCGTTTCCGTATCCCGTTTCCGTATTCCGTTTCCGTATCCCCTTTCCGTATCCTGTTACCCTATCCAGTTCCCGTATCTCGTTCTGGTATCCCGTTCCCGTATCCCGTTCACGTATAACGTGCCCTATCCCGTTCCCGTATCCCGTTCCCGTACCCCATTACCGTATCCAGTATCCCATTCCCGTATCCCGTTCCCGTATCCCGTTCCCGTATCCCGTTCCCGTATCCCATTCCCGTATCCCGTTCCCGTATCCAGTTCCCGTATCCCGTTCCCGTATCCCGTTCCCGTATCCCGTTCCCGTATCCCGTTCCCGTATCCCGTTCCCGTTCCCGTATCCCGTTCCCGTATCCCGTTCCAGTATCCCGTTCCCGTGTCCGGTATCCCGTATCCGGTATCCCGTATCCGGTATCCCGTATCCGGTATCCCGTATCCGGTATCCCGTATCCGGTATCCCGTATCCGGTATCCCGTATCCGGTATCCCGTATCCGGTATCCCGTATCCGGCATCCCGTATCCCGTATCCCGTATCCCGTATCCTGTTCTCGTATACCGTATCCCGTATACCGTATACCGTGTCCCGCTCCCTCTCCAGTTCCCGTTCCCGTTTCCGTTCCCGTTCACGTTCCCGTATCCCGTTTCCGTATCTCGTTTCCGCATCCCGTTCCAGTATCACGTTCCAGTATCACGTTCCCGTATCACGTTCCCGTATCACGTTACCGTATCACGTTACCGTATCCCGTTCCCGTATCCCGTTCCCGTTCCCGTATCCCGTATCCCGTTCCCGTATCCCGTATCTCGTTTCCCGTTTCCGTATCTCGTATCCCGTTCACGTATCCGATCCCGTATCCTTTATCCCGCTCCCGTATCCAGTTTCCGAATCCGCTTCCTGTTTCCCGTTCCCGTATCCCGTTCCGTATCCAGTTCCCGTATATTGTATCCCGTGCTCGTATCCCGTTCCCGTATGCCGTTCCCGTATCCCGTTCCCTTATCCCGTTCCCGTATCCCGTATCCCGTTTCCGTATCCCGTTCCCGTATCCCGTTCCCGTATCCCGTTCCCGTATCCCGTTCCCGTATCCCGTTCCCGTATCCCGTTCCCGTATCCCGTTCCCGTATCCTGTTCCCGTATCCGTTCCCGTATCTCTTCCCGTATCTCGTTCCATATCCCGTATCCCGCTCCCGTATCCCATTCCCGTATCCGGTATCCCGTATCCTGTTCCCGTTTCCGTATCCCGTTCCCGTATCACGTTCCCATATCCCGTTCCCATATCCCGTTCCCATATCCCGTTCCCATATGACGTTCCCGTATCCCGTTCCCGTATCCCGTTCCCGTATCCCCTTCCCGTATCCCGTTCCCGTATGCCGCTCCCGTATCCCGTTCCCGTATCCCGTTCCCGTATCCCGTTCCCGTATCCCGTTCCCGTATCCCGTTCCCGTATCCCGTTCCCGTATCCCGTTCCCGTATCCCGTTCCCGTATCCCGTTCCCGTATCCCGTTCCGGAATCCCGTTCCCGTATCCTGTTCCCATATCCAGTTCCCATATCCCGTTCCCGTATCTCTTATCCTTTTCCCGTATCCCGTTCCCGTATCCTGTTAACGTATCCCGATCCCGTATCCCGTTCTCTTATCCCGCTCCCGTAACCCGTTCCCGTAACCCGTTCCCGTAATCCGTTCCCGTAATCCGTTCCCGTAACCCGTTCCCGTAACCCGTTCTTGTAACCCGTTCCCGTAACCCGTTCCCGTAACCCGTTCCCGTAACCCGTTCCCGTAACCCGTTCCCGTAACCCGTTCCCGTAACCCGTTCCCGTAACCCGTTCCCGTAACCCGTTCCCGTAACCCGTTCCCGTAACCCGTTCCCGTATCCCGTTCCCGTGTCCCGTTCCCGTATCCCGTTCACGTATCACGTTCACGTATCCCGTTCACGTATCCCGTTCCCGTATCCCGTTCACTTATGCCGCTCCCGTATCCCGCTCCCGTATCTCATTCCCGTTTCTTGTACACCGTTCCGATATCTCCTTACCATATCTAGTTAACGTATCTCATTCCCGTATCCTGTTCCCGTATCTCGTTCCAGCATCCCTTTCTCGTACCCAGTTTCCGTATCTTGTTGCCGTATTTCGTTCCCATATCTTCTTACCGTATCTCTTTCCCGTGTCGCAGTCTCTGCCAAAACATTTTAGCGGTTTACATGCCTGAAATATGTCAACCGGCTTCAATAAAATCTCCCCGGGAGGGAGGTGCGACGTCAGATAGTCATGCGCTCATTGATGAATTTGACTGCGGCAGTGGCAGTCTTGGGCAAACTTAAACGATACTATTTTATTCGACGAAATTATTTCGCAACGTTAGCGTTGGTAATCGTTTACGTTTGACTTCAGCATAAGTTACCTATGAGCGTTTTACAGAATATTTTGGGTGGATATAGGTCAGCAAGAACGGTGCTATCCGTCAGTGTAAATTTGCCGGTCAAGTTTGTCCTCGTTTTGGGTGTTACGGCGGTGTGAAGGATTAAATTGTCCAAAAATATTGCATTTCAACTTCAACTCCAAAATATTAGTCGCACAGCTTTGAGTAACACATATAATTTGAAGACGGTCGCTGCGCCTGCAAAATGGTGCCCGGATCAGCCTTTTACGTCGAACGGTTTCCGAGCACCAATTTAAATCCTGAATATGCCAATTTTATCATGAAAGTGGTCACAACTTTGCACGTGGCACGCACATCGCTCTGGACGACATGCTATACGCAAGGCCAATCGATTATCTATCACATAGTGTTGCTCGCATATCGCTGCGATTCTCGTTTGCCGAGCAAGCGGCCGGGGAACCGGGCAAAACTTGCCCATTTTTCGCGATTTCACAATGTCGCGTTTCCCATGTTAAACGAATGGCGCACGCGCGCACGTGCCAACGCCGCACCGTCGGTCGGATCGACACCAAAACTTGATACGACCTGTTGAATCACAGGACCCACAAGTGCTGAAAAAATCACCTTCATAACTCATCAGACGGCTGCACAGGAACCGATTTAGGGCGTCACTCCGGCGGCGGCGGCGGCGGCGGCGGGTCATCTTTTAGGATTTATAATATAGAGATAGGGACTAGAGGGCCTGTATTGCGCGATGCGCAATTTATATAGCCTTCAATTTATATAGCCAGCTAATATCCCGTTCTCGTATCCCGTATTCCGTTCCTGCATCTCATTCTGGTATCCTGTATCCCGCATCCCGCATCCCGCATCCTGCATCCTGCATCCACCATCCCGCATCCTGTATCCCGTATCCCGTATCCCGTATCCCGTATCCCGTATCCCGTATTCCGTATCACGTGTCCCGTGTCCCGTATTCTGGATCACGTCTCCCGTGTCCCGTACCCCGTTCCCGTATTCCGTGCCTGTTGCTGTTCCCGTATCTCATGCCCGTATCCCGTATCACGTTCCCGTATCCTTTTCCTTTATCCCGTTCCCGTATCCCGTTCCTTTATCCCGTTCCCGTATCCCGTTCCCGTATCCCGTATCCCGTTCCCGTATCCCGTTCCCGTATCCCGTTCCCGTATCCCGTTCCCGTATCCCGTATCCCGTATCCCGTTCCCCGTTCCCAGTTCCCAGTTCCCGTATCCCGTTCCCGTATCCCGTTTCCGTATCCCGTTTCCGTATCCCGTTTCCGTATCCAGTTTCCGTATCCCGTTTCCGTATCCCGTTTCCGTATCCCGTTTCCGTCTCCCTTTCCCGTATCCCGTTCCCGTATCCCGTTCCCGTATCCAGTTCCCGTATCCCGTTCCCGTATCTCGTTCCCGTATCCCGTTCCCGTATCCTTTCCCGTATCCGTTACCGTATCCCGTTCCCGTATCCCGTTCCCGTATCCCGTTCTCGTATCAAGTTCCCGTATCCCGCATCCCGTTGCCGTATCCAGTTACCGTATGCCATTCCCGTATCCTGTTTCCGTATCATGTTTACGTATCCTGTTCCCGTATCCTGTTCCCGGGTTCCCTGTCCCTGCATCCTGTTCCCGTATCCTGTTCCCGTATCCTGTTCCCGTATTCCTGTTCCCGTATCCTGTCCCGTATCTGCCCCGTTTCCCTATTCCGTTCCCGCATCGCGTTCCCCGTATCCCCTTCCCGCATCCCGTTCCAATTTCCCGTTTCCGTATCCCGTTTCCGTATCCGTTTCCGTATCCCATGCAATACTCCGAATCGCGAGTATGCATTCGATTCTTCTCGTTGAGAGCTTGCGATCGCCGCATTGCGCGTCTCGCTGCGATTATTGGTTCGGAGATACGAGGGGGGGGGGGGTGGTAAAATTTACCCCCCAGCGCCGCGCGTTCGGCTGGAGACCCAGCGCCGCGCGGGTTAAGGTATTGAGAAAATACTGGAGGGCGGGGGGAGAGGGGCAGATTCTGCTTTAGTCAGGATTCAGATTCTGTTTCAAAGCCCTGCTATTTGAATAAACTACTAGTTCTTCACCAAAATAAATACCATTGAACAGAGTACCATAATCTATTCTCATCTTAACCAGCGCACTGCAGGGGGTTTGCGCCGAACACGACTGCAGGGGGGGGGGGGGGCGTGATTTCCCGCCCCCCATGAGGTCTCAAAAACTACGCTACGTAGCGACAAGCGGAAAACGGTGTTTGATAGCTTGATGTAAGTTATATCGAAAGTATTGGTATTTTTGTAGGTCAGGTCAAAATTGAGGTCACCAGAGGCCATCAAAGGTCAAGTTGTCCAGTTTTTCCCTGTTTTAAGACTTCGCTCCAGAAATTCCCACATATCTCGGTAACCTATGCTAGCTATAAACACACCGGATAAGGCAATCACCAGCCATTGAAATTTGCAATCGATAATACTCCCTCATATTTGATCTGGAGTCAATATTTGAGACTCCAGAGGTCAAAAAAGGGGATAAATGCTGTTCTTTGTCAAAACCGTTTTTGCTAATAACTTTAAACTTAAAAAAGCGAACGGAAAACTGTTTGCGCCATTGTGTTTAACTCGTCAAGGCGCGGCGAATGATGCACACGATGACTTTGTTAAGTTAATTTACAAATTTGACCGCTGGTTACGAGACCTTGACATGAGGTCAATACCCAAGTAGGTCATGTTGCATCTATAAAGAGACGTGACTCGACGAGACAAACACATTTCTGTTGGTTTACTTCTCCATCTTCGTTATGTCGCGAGTTATTGGCAAACAAGTGATGGTAAACTCGGATGACTCAATGACCCCCATAGGGGTTACTGGACAAAACATACACTTGGTAATCAATAACATTCTATAATAACATGATCCAGAATTAATTGGACTAATATCATTGCATAATGCATATCCTTGAAATAGAAGCATTTAACCCGCGCACTGCAGGGGGAGAGGGGTTGATTTCCGCCCCCCCCCCCCCCCCTCAGGTTTTTCGCGGATAGCGAAAAATGGCGGCGCGCAGCGCCGCCGAGTTTTTAACACACCTGTTAGGACAACAATTGCGTACACTTTGAAAAATAAATGAACCTCGGGTCATCTCAGGTCAGGTCACCAGACCAGGTCAAGTGACCCGACCTCCAAAAACGTTTGCAGTTGTGCCAAAGCCAGAGTTCTCACCGATCAGTGTGAAACTTACAGGGTGTCATGAGGGC